>PVHY01012120.1:0-45608 GCA_004024945.1 Uropsilus gracilis
CCCCTCTTTCCTCAGGCATGTGTGGCATGGTTGCTCTGAATCAACATGTTGTTCCTTCCATGAGGAATCCTTGTAGTAAATGTGCCATTCCTTAAGCCGCAGTGTGTATCTATGAGAAATTCTTTGCCTCAAAATCTTTAAAAGAGGCCAAGAGGTGTTTGCTTAGACATAAGCTGCATACTGGTTTCAGAGGTTTATAAAATGATCAAAAACCTCATACATAATGTTTTTCTCAGCTGAAGCTTCTGTGGTATTGGTCTCTCCAAGAGTTTTCCTAGGATACCCTTAGTAGATCTCTTCCCAGAAGTATCATCTTCATATAGAAAGTGAAGTTTGATTAACACCTGTGAGCCTCAGGAAATCTACCACAAGTAAAAGAAGAAAGATTATTTTAAGATGAATGAAGGCCCTGGGTGCTTTCTGTCTTTTGCCCATTTTTCTAATTGAAGGAGCAATCAATGCTTTACCTAGCAGAATGTAGTTTAAGGGTATCATCCAGATGTTGGTTTATCAGTAAACATGTTCTCTCTAAGATTCTCACCTTTATTCTCAGAGTAACAATGAGGTCACCCCTCCTTGTATCTTGTATTGGTGCTTGCTACATGTAGTGCTCTGAATGAACCAGCCAAGAAATATTCCTGATCCTATTATTTACTAGAATTTGCAATCATGTAAATTCTCCATATCTATGGTACTAATTTTTGACTTATTCTCCTACTGAAATATCTGATGCTAATTAGTTCATCTGTTGGACCTCAGGAGAGCCCAGATGTGGTGGGAGAATTTTCCTCTGCACTCTGACACTTGGTTCTATGGATATAGATGTATTTAACCTGGATCAATGAATTTGTGATATAGAAAAATGGATTGTGTGTATTCGACATAAATCCATTCTATCAAATTCACTTAGACAAGTTAGATTCATTATGCAAATCCACCTGTTCTTCAGAAAAGTTCTAGATTTTGAAAATGATCAATGTATATTTTAATCACACCAAACAACATTTGACAATATGTTAGTTATAAGGTAACATGATTTATGAATTCAGTATATGAAATGGTTTAACAATGGAAAGTTAAGAGTACACTTTAGATTTTCTGTTATGATAGCAATCTTTGTCCACCAAAGTTCACTTTTGCTAGGGATCTTGGGCCAGGAGAGGGAATTACTGGACTGTCTTTCAGACCCGATCATATTCCTAGCCTGGTCGGAAGTGGGAGCCAAAATCCCCTGGGATGGTTTGGACCACTGGGGAGGGTCCCCAGTCAACCCCATCTTGGCCCAGGCTGTAAGTGGTGATAGATAGGTGCAGGGTGAGCCCTGGGCCACCAGGACTCAGGATGGAGGAGCCAGCCTTTGTTTCCATGTGGGCCAGACATAAGGGCTGGCACCTCTGGTTCTGGTTTACTCCCAGATTACTTTAATCAGACTTTCATTGGAATGAGAAAACCAGGCACTCCTGCTGTAGACATACAGGAGAGGAGAGGAACAAATCAAGTCACCTGGTAAGAACACAAACAGCATGGTGGGAACCACAAGAGACTAACAACAGTTATGACCGATAGAGTTCCACCTATAATGTCTCCAGGGGTTGGGGAACCAAACCCCTGGTCCAGAGATGTGTGCAAGATGAGTGAGTTTCCCTCCTTTTTCCAATGTGGGAGGAAAGCCTCAAAGATGTGACTGTGACCCCATAGCAGAACTGTAAGTCATAAGAGAAGAGATGAGTTGGCCCAACCACTTGCTGAAGTATGTCCCCATGGGGTAACTTCTCCACTGCCAGTGGTTGGGAATTGGGTTTCCAACACCAGAAACCAGAACCATAAGACTCAGAAGCAGCAACATGTGACAGATTTGGGAATGAAGGAGACAGCCAGCATCAATGAGGAGGCATGAAACCCAGTGAACTCAAAAGTCTGGAGACAGTCTCCTCCACCATAGGAAGTGCCACAATAAAGAAGCCTGGAGACACACCTAGCCTTGGAGAGGTTCCTGATGTGCTCAGCCTGACTACCCACCTCAGAGTTACTTCTGGAGTTCTGAGCAGCCTTATCAACTATATTCTAGGAGCACAGGTCCTCACCCAGGAGAAAGACATTAGTTCAGCAGGGAAAGAGACCAGTGGACCAAGCATCCATTTGCAGTGAAAGGAGTTGGAGTGACTAAAGTGGGGAAGGTGGGGAGGGAGAGCAGGGTGGTAATATAAGGGTCCATTACTGAGCCATACCTAAGAGGAACAATAACTACACAAATATCACCAATGTTGAATGAAACTAGGAAAAAAATCTTACAATTACCAAAATGATAAGGTATAAGGGAACTAGAAACCAGCAAAGCCAAGGGTGTTAGCTGTGCTTTCCATCTGACAAAAGACAAATTGATATCAGAAAGAACAAATCACAGTCACAATTTAAACAACAGGAATTGGACATATACAGATAGAGATATCTAAATGTCTCATTCCATGGCATTTTATTACTCAATAAACATTTTTATAAAAAGCTTTAAAAGTTGAAATAACACCAGCTAGAATTGGAATCAAAAGACTACATACGAGCCTTGCAACTTTGGGTAAATTATTTGATTATGCTCAGTTTCATTATCTATAATTGCAGAATAGCAGTAATAAAAAGTACTTCCTAGCATTCTTGTTAGGATTCAGTGAGGTAATAAATTAAAAATAGTTTCCGAATTACTTAAGGCAAGGTCATAAACTGGTAGTCCCAAGGTGTTTGCTTAGCCTGGGGAGATTTTATATGTCTTTGGAAATAACCTAAATCATAACAATCTGGACCTTTTGCTTAAAATGTTGGATTTGTGGTTTCTATTTAGAAGAAGAAAAAGACTGGCAGCACAGGGCTTACATTTCTGTCTAGCCACAATCAACTTTGGGTGGGTGACAGCTACCACCACACAAATGGTCATACACCCCATTTGTGACAGTGTCCACCAGTGCTTGTCAGCCATCACTGTCCATGCCTGGCTCTTGTTAATGAGACACACTTCTCATTTAAGGCTTGATTCAATGATAAGTTTCCATTATAATTCAGACATTAGGATCATGATACTGAATACAGACTGATGCACATTTTCTTGAACTAAGCAGAATACAATAAGCATGAAATAGATTTTTAAATTCCACATGACAGGAATACAGAGGAAATATTTCTGACAAATAAACAACCCATGCAAAAAATTACAGAATATAATGGCCTAGCCATAGGTCTTCAATATTGTTTGTGAATTAATCGATTTGTAGAAAAATAAGACATTGACATAAACCTTTTTTCTCCCTACAACTTTGTAAATCAAATGCTATTTCCTGTATTATAAAAAGACTGCTCAAAATCACCCAGAGGCTGTTGTTAGAATGTCTACAGTTGCATGGCTCCATCTCCTGGCTACAAATATCTAGAAGAAAATATGAAACTTACTGAAGGATGTAAAAACACTGTTCTCTGTGCACTACAAGTCTGAAAAATTTTTGTTGCTAAAATTTAATGTCTTAGAAATCCTTTCTGGGAGTATGGGTAACATGTATTTTTTTTATGTACTTATTTTTGCTAAGATGCACTAGACCTTCCAAATGTAAATAGTAGGTAGAAATGTATATACATATTTTACCCACTCTTTGCATAAAATATCTAAAGGTAAGAAATAATAAATTCCTTTTATTTTAATATCATTCCCATCAGCATTTCCCCAAGTACTGAAAGTGTGCTTTGTCTAAAGAAGAATTATTGTAAGAATATTTTTAATACTTCATTGTTTTCTAATAATTGAATCATTATCAGTTTTCATTTTAATATACTTTTTTTCACCACTTACCCTTTAACACTATTTTCTACTTCCCTCCCTCTTAAACTGAGGAAATTCACTTGGGTTATAATTTCTCCAAGAGTTTATAATTATTTTGCTTTATCAGTTCACCTGCTTTGATTCCTTATTTTACTCATATATGTGAAATCAGACAATCTTTATCTTTGTCTTTATTACATGCACAAAAACTCCTTTGATTTTTCATAACATTTTATCTTTATAACCATTCTGTTGCATGAATGTATCAAATCTGCTTTATCCAATCCTAATCATGGGCTCTTCAGTTGCTTCCAAATTCTAGTCATTTTAAATAGTGTTGCAATAAATATTGCAAAGCATATAATTTTTCTAGTTGATACTCTCATATTCATTGGGAAGATACCCAAAATTAGGACCCTGGTCATATGTTGTTTCCATATTTAGTTTTCTAAGGTAGGTCTAGGCTGACTTCCAAAATTACATCCTTCCAAAAATGCTTTTGGGATTCTTTTTCTCCACATCCTGTTCAGCATTTCTTCATGGAGGCCTTTTTAATATATGTTATGCTATTCTTTTTTCTTTTTTTAGAGACTAGGTCTCACTATGTTGCCCAGGTTTGTCTTGAACCTGCGAACTCAAGAGATTCCTAGTCTCAGCCTCCCAAGTAGCTGGGATTATAGGTACGTGCCACCGTACCAAATTTTTTCATATATTTATTGGCCATAAGTATCCTCCTTGTTAAACTGTCTTTTCAGAATGTGTTTTTTTCTGTATTGATATTAGAAAAGTTCTCACAGGATAATACCTGTGAAAACTGCAGTATAACTTTAAAGAAGCAGGGTGCGGGACAGAAACCATAAGATAAGAGCTCCTCTGATGGAAAATACAAGTTAAAATGCCTCTGTTCTTCCAAGTGGACATCTCTGAAATTCCAGACATAAAACTCTGGATGCATAAAACTCACACAAAAGGTGCCTGAAGAAAGAGTTGTACATTAGAAAGATTACAGTCAACAAGTAGCAAACAACTGAGTACCTTGATTATGCTTATGACCTTGTCACTGACTGGATTACTAACAGGAGGAGGCATCTGAGCTGCTGCTGTTTCAACAGCATTACCTCAGGGACAGATTTATTCTTAACTGAAATGTAGTAGGATTATAATTTCAAATAAACACCAAGGAGACAAATAATTTATATTCCAGTCAAACACAAACACTCCTCATAGTCGAACTACTGCTAATGAGAAGCTTCATCAGCACCAAGTAAGCAGTCCATTAGTTTGCTTAATTAATGAATACATCTTTACCTCCTGATTCCAGCTCCCTTAATATAGATAACAATGCATCATCTTTGTAAATTCTGTGAGGCCCTAGAAACTGAATCATTTTCAAGCAAAACACTACATTGTTAAATGAGGAGGCTGAAGGATCTCTATAGTATCAATCAAGAAATTTAATTTCTAAGCATGTGAATGAGTAAGTCATGCTTCAGCTACTGTTCTATGAGTATGTCTTAGGGGAGCACTGGATAAACAGTCCTGGAATATAAAGATGATTGATAATAGTATTGACATTCAAACAACACAGACTTATAAGAGAGAAAAATCTCTGACCACATATCATCATGATATCATATTTATTTCCACAGTTAGATGTGTATTTTGACAGTGAAGAATCCTTCTCTTTTGCCTCTACTACAAGAAGTATCAATACAACATAAATAACTGTCAAGCCATGAATTAACACCAATCTAAGATAGAGAAGGTTTAGGTAGGTCTTTACTTTTCCCTGTAGTGTCATTTTTCATTTTGCTGTAGAAATCGGAATGTTTTTATCTCAATTATTTTACTTGTCTTTAATAAAATATTCCTGTTTTTTATTTTTTCTTAATTTCTTTATAGAAGAACCTTTGTTACAAGCTCAAGGATAAAATGTGTATACATAGTTACATATTTTATAGAGTTTTTGGTTGCCTGCTCACTGCTATTTTCTGCATCATAAGTTACACTTTTTAAATTAGTTTTTGCTTTTCCTGGATTTTTCTGAATTACTAGCTTGTGAAATTCCCCCAAAACATAGCTACTAAACTTTGTGAGGTTCACGGATTTTGAAGGTTTCATTTTACCTTCATATATGAACACCAATTTTCTCTATGAAGGTATTGGTTAAAACATCTTTAGGTTATCACTACTTACCTTCACACACATATTGTTACTAACAAGCCATTTGATGCGGTGTAAATTCTTTTAGCAGGTATTTTTCTTTCTCTTTTTACAAGTTGTAGGGATTTTCTCTTTATCTTTGACTTCCAGTCATTTCACCTCACTATTTCAAGGATATGTGACCTCCCCCACTAATACCCTTGTCCTTTATTTGTTTTACTCAACATTCAGAGAACTCCTTCCATCTGAACACTTAGTGCCATTATCCTATTTCTCCACCTTGTTTTCCAATATCTCACCAAATGTAAGATCCAGATCTGTCCTCTATGACACAACTTCACTCTCACATTTCTTTACTTTAGTTGTTTGCATCTAGCTCTGAACATAGCCTGATCCAACATCTATGCACTGTAACTTAATTATCAGTTGTACCCACACTTTAGCTCCTCTGTTTTCTTTTATCAAAAGTCTTATAATTTCCTTTTGAAATCCATGAACTCTGTTTCTCATTACAAGCTTTTCTTTTTGATGGGCAAAATTGCTTCAGTTATCTAGGGATACTTACCTTACTGAAGCTACTACTTTTATCCTATGTTAATGGTTTCCTCCAGATAGTTTTTTCCTATTTTTTAAAATCTGGATCTCTTTTTATGATATTGATTTTTCTTAAACAGTTACTTTTTTCTTAATGATTTATTTCAATTACCTTTAGAGAATTTTGTTAATGAACTTGATCTGAGGATATAAAGTGAACATTACTGTTCCCATCCTCCAATTAAAATGCTGACTTTCCCTGTGACCCAGGCTTTCTATGCATTTAACTGGATTTGGGATAGTCTGGGATTCACCTGGGAAAATTGACATTTCCTTTCCTTTCACTTGTATGGGATTGTCTATTTCTCATCTGTCCTGTAATTTACAGAAATTCCTTATTGCTGTATAGTGTTGACACTCTTCCTTTCTGCTCTACAGCCAATCAACCAGAACTATGCCTATATAGTTAATAAAGCAACCAAAAAGAAAAAAAAAACATCTATTAAGTGTTTCTTATGTGACAATATAGTAGGTATTTTACAGGCTTTTCTCTTTTAATCCTCAAAATAAATAAGTGAAATAAATGCATTATTGTATTCACTTTATAAAAGGAAAATTAAAAAACCAAAATTTAAAGGAACCAGCCTTGGACCATACAATGCCGGAGTCAAAATCTAAAATCTTTCTTAAAGAGCACACTGTGGGTAAAACAGGGTTAAAAAAGCATCCCCATCATTTGTAACATTCTTTAAAGTTTAACCATGTTAAATTAGGGAACATTATTGGGAAACTTTAAGTGACCTATAGTCTACTAAGTTTGACGGAATTGACATTTGCTATTAAAACTTGGGGGGCAAGGCAAGGTGGGGGAAGGAAAGAATCCTGTATACAGAAGGGTACGAACTTACATAAACACACGAAAAAATATGTGCAAGTTTTCTCCAAGACTTGAACTAATGCTGAATAAACTGTATTTATAGTTTGAAAAAGAATCAAGAATTTCTTCCCAGTGGTTCTTAAATGTCTATGAATTTGCTTACTAGTCTCAAATGGAAGTTCTGAAATAGTCACTTATGCCATACTTGTGACTAAAGCCAAAAAACATACAGGAAACTGACACAGGCTTCTCATGAGACATTTCAAGTGCATTTTAATGAGTGAACTTTGAAATAAATGTTCAAAAATACAAATGTCAACAAATTTCCAAAAATTTCCAGCATCATTTTTCTTATACGTATACACTTTGTATTGTGCTCTTCTACTAAAGATAGTTTCATATTCTCTATTCTCATGCTCATTTCTTTTTCAAGTGGAAATAGTTTTATTGTTATGTCTAACAATGTTACATACTTGTTTGTGGTAGGGTTGCAATGATCTCATAATTCTCCTAAAATGGAAATGCTACAATTAGCTATAAGCATAGCACTTAAAAGATGGCCACTATTAACATTTATTCAGTACTTTCCAAAAGGCAGAGATAGATTAGCTCAGGTAAATGGTTGATTTTCTTTTTTTTTAAACAACACAAAATAGCATTATAGATGCTATTACTGCAAGCTATTTTTAGCTAACAGTGTATGTCAAACATTTTTATCTGCCATAAAGAGCAACTCACACTATAGTGACTGTATACTGTTGGTTTATGTAGCCACTTACTACATCTCAGTTTAACTATTCTCTCTCCTATGATCTTTGAACATGTTTCTTTTTTTCTTTTTTTAAATTCATTTTATTGATTTGTCACAATTGTGCATTAATTGACCTTGACCCCTCCTCCTCCCTCCATATACCCCCTCCATATACCCCCTCCATATACCCCCTCCAGTCTACTCCATATCCCATTTTTCTGCAATTTGTTGGTTGGTTAAGTTGATGTTCAGTTGTTGGTTGTTTGGCCCGTTGTTCTCTTCCGATATCTGGTAAATGTGGTGGGTTTTTTTGCATATATATGTATATTTATATTACATTAGTCCATTATTGTGTACCCCGGGGCTTTCCCACTTCACTAACATTTGTTAACTATCCTGATCTTTTGTACTCTTCACCTCCCCCACCTTCTTCACCTTCCTCCTTTCTTGCTCCATGGTTCAGTTCCATTGGTTGTTTTCATTTTTGCTTATTTGTTTGTTTTTCCCTATATCCATCATATAAGTGAGACCATCCTGTACTTCTCTTTTTCTTTTTGACTTATTTCTGCTAATATGAGTCTTTCTAGTTCCATCCAGGTTGCTGCAAATGACATGTGTTTGTCCTCCTTGATGGATGCATAGTATTCCATTGTGTATATGTACAACATTTTTTTTTAGCTAATCATCTGTTTTGGGGCATTTGGTTTGTTTCCAATTCTTTGCAACTGTAAACAAGGCTGCAATGAACATGCGTGCACAGGTGTCCTTATGGATTAATGTTTTCATGTCCTCTAGGTAGATTCCTAGTAGTGGGATTGCTGGGTCAAATGGTAAGTCCACTTTCAATTGTTCAATTGTCCACACAGTCTTCCATGGTGGCTGGACCAGTTTGCACTCCTGATCTTTAAATATGTCTCTAATTTTTGGTTGGTTCCTTTAACCAACACTACTGTTAACTTTACATATTTATCTTTGTTTGACAGATATATACATAAAATAAACATTGGCTCAAAGAGGGTACTCTCATTCAGTTTGCTTGAAAGTCCTTTTCAAATTAGGTTTACAGAAAAATAATATGAGGATCTATCCCTTCACACTATACCAAAATAAACAATATTATTCTTTTAAATTCTCTCTGTCTATAATATTTCTTTTATATTAATCAATCTCTGCTTAATTTGACCTTTCATGCCCAGCTATATAAAAAAGGGATGACTTCTTACCATTGGTAGAAACATGGATAGAACTAAAGAGAATAATGCTAAGCAAATTAAGTCAAGACAAAGACAAATGCAAAATGGTGTCAGTTACATGTAGAATATAGAGAAACAAAGCAAAAGTCAAAACCAAACCAATAACAAAACCTTGACATCTGACTGCAAAACTGAGGCAAACACAAAGGGGGGATGATAGGGTAGAAGGGGCTTGGGAGAGGGCACCGCTGGAGGCAGGATTTGAAAATGTACATTTGTAGAGATTTAAAATATGACTCTGATAGCAGATACAATGATGTAAACCAACTTTCCCTCCATAGATGTAACTGAGAGAACGAAAAGGCAGGTAGAGATGGACAAAAGCCAAATCACATACGTAGTTAGTACCAGCAACCAGGGCCACTGACAAGTTTCCAATTACTGCAACAATGTTCTGATTTCCCTAAAACTAGCTGCAGTTTTTTTTTTTTAAACTTTTGCTGCCCCAGCTTTTCTTGTGTGGTATAATACCCTATTCCATATTTACTCTGGCTTGAAACACCTGGAAATGTTTCTGTTTCCCTGACTTATATAATGTTACATTTCATAATTTTTGTAAATTTAAAAAATTAGTTTCTCTTACTTCATTTAAGCTACTAATTGTTGGAAATGGAGAAATTTAGTGTTTCTTGCTATATAATTTATATTTGCATGATAAATTACAATTTCCAAAAATCTTCTCATTTATTGTTCTTATGTATGCCAGATTTCTTGCTTCTCATTATCAATTTACTTCTAAATACACAGATGAGTATTTAGTGAAACTTTCCAGTTAACAAAGTCCTTTTCACCTCAGTCAACTCTGCCAATATTGCTCTAAGTCAAGTTTTATTAATTTCTCCAGTTTTAGCTGAGAAAATTGAACGCATGTAATGACAACTTATTTGAGTGAGCAAATAAATTGTACCTCCTGGCATTTCTATATATCAGCAATATATGTACGTGTGCGTTTTATTTTACCTTAAGCTTAATTTTTCCTCCTACCATTTTATATTGTCAAATGCATTTGGCATAGATATTAAGAAGCCATGAATATTTTAAACAGAAGAATTTTTAAATTTCAGTTTAACCTACTCACTTAAAACATATAGTCCGATACCTATAAAATAATGTGCTAGAACAAAATTACATCTAAGTTTTCTTTCCAATTTTTTAAACATTTCAGGCTCTGGGTGAGGATTACTTAAATTCTAAGAATACAAAGTCTCCAAGAAAAAGAGCTTAAAAGAAATTTCTCCGAAGAGGAAAGACAATTGGTCAATAGGTATATGAAAAAACGTTCAACATCACCTATCATCAGTGAAATGCAAATCAAAATCACAATGAGATACCACCTCACACCAGTAAGAATGGCCCCAAAACATGGGTAACAATAAGTGCTGGCATGGATGTGGAGAAAAAGAAACACTTTTACACTACTGGTGGGAATGCAAGCTGGTCCAGTCATGTTGGAAAGCTGTGTGGAGGACTCTCAAACTACTGAAAATGAAATTACCATTTGATTCAGCAATTCCACTTCTGGGAATCTACCTAAGGGATATATAAACACTAACTCAAAAGGACTTCTGTATTTGAATGTTTATTGCAGCATAATTTACAATATCCAGGATAAGGAAACAACTCATTGCCCCAAAACAGATGAGTGAATCAGAAAGTTGTGGTGTAGTACACTGTGGAATATTACTCAGCAATCAAAAACGACAAATTTGGTGCATTTTCAAATTTGGTGCATTTCTAAGTCCATGCATGGACTTAGAAGGAATCATGTTAGCGGAAATAAGCCAGAAAGATAAGTAACGGATGAGGCCAGACATGGTGGTGCATGGCTGTAGGTGGCAGCCTAGGAAGCCACAGCTGGGGCCAGGGATTCATGGTTTGAATTCCAGTGGGGGCATGTAGCAAGACTCAAAAAATAGCTGGGCATGGTGGCACGTGCCTGTATTCCCAGCTATCTAGGAAGCTGAGGATGGGGATTGCTTGAGTTTGTGGCACCCCGGGCAGCATGAGCCTGCAGTTCCATGGGCAAAAATAGTGACACCTAGTCTCAAACAAACAAACAAAAAAAAAGTAAGTAATGGATGATGTCATCTATATGCAGAATATAGGGGAAACAAAAAAACAAACAAAAGGACAAGGAAAATTTATATGTGTTAGCAGAATGAAAGTATAGCGCAAGAGAGGGAGGCAGGGATAATCAGGGAAGGAATAGGCACAAGAGATTAAGATGATGGTTCACAGGTGATAAGGTGATGTGAGAACCTCAGGGTAGATAATGATGTAAAATACATATATGTGCAATCAATTTGAAAAAATAAAATTATATATACATACATACATACATATATATATAAAGTCCTCCAGAGTTAAATTGTAAGAACTTTTTAAAGGAAGATAAATATGAAAGAAATATAAGGGGCTGATGAAAAAATTTTTTTAAATGTATAGTTATCACCATCCCTCAAAAAATGGGTCTTAATTCTGGTTGGGGAAAAAGGAAGGACACTAATATTTTGGGACACAGAATAAGTGCATGACAGTTGTACATTTGCTTAACTGGTAATTTAACAGTTGCTATGTAAACAATACCAAACTGCAAGTGCAAAAACTGCTCTTGCAGAATAGTTCTTAATCTTCATTCTTACCAATCAGAGAACTAAGGCAATAAATTTTTCATCTATGTATGAAGGCCTCTAGCTTCATGAATTCCTTGGAGCACTTTCTACTTGAGGCTTCAAAGCTCTGTAAAATCTGTGATAATTAGAAGGTGTTATCCCCTCATTTAGGAGAAGTCCAGTTCTTTGCAACGGTGAAGGGAAACAATTTGCTATGTGTTTCTCACGGTTCTTCATGTCTTTTAAACAGAGTCAAGAATACCATTTGTTCTGGACTGCCTTTTGGAAAATGTTTGTATAGCAAAAAACCTTTAAAGTTAGACAAAGTATCAGCCCCTAAGAAAGAGGGCAAATGTGTGCACTGCTCAGAAGAATGCCTCTCTCTGAGGCAGAAGTTGGACCAGTTTTCTGTTAGTCCCCTTTTAACAAATTCACTTTTCCTAAGCTATGAATTCCTACTGTGATGTAAACCCATGTGGTTTTCTTCATTGTACCCTGGTTCTTGGGAGCAAGAACCCAAATTAACATAAAATCCATGCTGTCTGCTGTGCTATGACTAATGAAGTTCTGATCCTAGTCTCTCATTTCTTGTGTCAGTCTCCACAGAGTTGTAGCAAGAGAGCTTGTTCACTCAGAGGTGGTGTTGCCAAGTCAATCAGAAAAGATGAACACCCTATGATTTCACTCGTATGTGGCACATTAAGAAAACAAACGAATGTGTGAATTAAAAAATTAAAAATTAATTTTTGCATTATAATGGTTTACGTGATTAGCCACTAATTAACAAATTAGTGGTTGCCAGAAGAGAAAGGGAAAGATGGAGGGTATAAATCAGATAGAAGTGGTCAAGACTTTTAGTAATAAACTTGGTGTAGTATGTACTGATGTTGATTCATAATAATGCATGTCAGAAACTTACATAATGTTATAATGCTATGCTACTTCCAAAAAATATTTTATGTGCTATAAAACATCAAATCCTCCATAGTTTTTGACATAAACTTGTTCACTTAGTAATACAACAGTGTTTTCACACCATTTCCTAAATACCTGATCCTATCTGCCAACTGTATATGTAATCTCCATACGCTATTATTTTTGTCTCCATATATTCATCAACATATACAAATTTCTAGCTCTTTATTAGATTTTGATATCTAATAGGGTCAATTTCCTCTTGTTTCCATTTTTCAGAATTTTCTAGATAAGACTCAGGCATTTACTTTTAATAATGACCTTTAACATTAGCTTTTTAAACTCCATTATTAATTCCATCAAGCTTTTATTGTGGTTGCACTAAATATTATTTTGAGAAGACTTGACATTTATACTGATCAGTGTTCCCATCCACAATATAAATTCTTTATGGGTTCTGTTTAAATTTATGTTCTATAATAAAATTTTTATAGATTATAGAAAGAAAGATGTAGGAGTGACAACTTTTTATGGCACTTTTACTTCTATTATTCATTAATTTTGATTACTCAAATTTCAGAATTAGGTTACAGTATAATTTCTAAATTGACATGAAGAATTGCTGAGAAACCATTTTTCAAAGGAACATTTTCTGAGCAGAGAATAAAACTGGTGAAATAATTTTGTCTGTCTATGGTCTGTCTTCCAGGCACCTCAACCCAGCACCACTTTGTAGAATCAGGGATGACCTGAGTGCTCTTCCTTTGTGGAGTTACTCACTCCCCATTCAGATCCTCCCTAACCAACTTGGAAACCTTAATGTTGAGTCAGAATCCAAGGGTTTCTTTAAATATCATTTTTGTCCTCCTTTCTTTTGTTTCTTTTACTCTCGTATGAGTAAAATAATTCAATATTTGTCTCCTGAGTTATTTCACTTAGTATAAGCCTCCAGTTCTATCCATACTGTCACAATTGACAAGGTATTTTTTTATAACTGAGTAGTATCCCAATATTTATTTTTATCAGTTCTTCTTTATCTAATCATATATCAGTGAGCATATAGAAATTTGCCTTATCTTGGCTATTGTAGCTAGTACTTCAGTGAACATATTTAAAATTATAAAAACAAAACAACATGACCAAAGGAAACCTTGGTAGGTATTGAATATATCTGATAGTGGTAATGTTTACCTGTGTCCAAATCCATCAAATTTATTTGCATTTATTTACATTAAATACAGGCAGTTCCATGTATATCAATTGCACCTCTATAAAGAAGTTAAAAAATTTAAAGCACATTAGTTATCTAATAGTATTATAATATAACAGGAAAATTTATTAATTTCTATTTATTTTGATTGCTGTATGCTTGCAGACTTTTAAACTACTTTGTTTTATGTTTTACACTTAACATATTTTTCTTTCTTTTCTAGCCTGACTTTACCATTAAAGTTTTCTTTCTTCTATTTTTTCTTCTTAGTTTTATTTTAATTAAGCATTTCTTTGCCTATTTTTTCCTCCGTTGGCTGTATAATATCAGATTAAATATGTATATTTTTTGAATTTTTTTTGAATGTATTTTTTTTGAGAGTAGGTTTGGTTGCTTCACATTAAAAACATCAGGCACCTGCAGTCCCATCTTCTTATGGTGACTCCATGGTCATCAGAGAGCCAGCCTCATATCATATTTTGGTTCACCATCATCAGTGAAAGGTTTCCATCCACATGATTGCTTTCTTTTCAAAGATGGCTACTAGACCAGTAGTCAGTGCATCCACATTCCAGACCAAATAGAAATGAAAGAGAAAGGGGAGAAGGGTAAAACCTATCTAATGTCTTTTAAGGACTGTTTTCATAATTCCAAGCTAATAGTTTCTGTTTAATGTCATCAACCATTACTTAATCACGTATCCATTTCTATTTGCAAGGAAGACTTGAAAATGGGTTTATTAACCTCTGAAAAACTTGAGATTCTGCTGCAAATGAGGGAACTGGTTTGTGATGACTAACTGTAAGTCACAACAAAAAATAGTAATAGTGGTTGACTTTGAGGAGGGAAATTTAAAAACTGAGGCCAAGTATAAAATTGAAACTTATTTTTCTTTTTCCCTTCCTGCCTCCCTGCCTCCCTGCCCCCCTGCCTCCCTGCCTTCCTGCCTTTCTGCCTTCTGACTAGGTCTCGCTATGTTGCCCGGGGTACCACAGACTCAAATTGCCCAGGGTACCACGGACTCAAGCGATCCCCAACCTCAGCTTCACAGGTAGCTGGGATTAAAGGCACCTGCCACGGTACCCAGCTGCTTTTTCGAGACCAGGTCTCACTATGTTGCCCGGGAACTCAAGCGATCCCAAGCCTCTTGCCTCTTAGTGCTTGGACAACAGGCATGTGCCACCATGCCCAGCTTGAAACTTATTTTTCACTGAATATTCTTCTTGATTTTTATTTTTTCCTATAATTATGAAATAATTATTAAAAATTAATATCTTCATCATCTCCTTCCTGATCCCACCATTCCACTTTGTTTCATAGTAAAAGGAATTATCATCCATCTAGTCACCCACAGTAGACAAGCAGTATGGGTGACTAGACAGTTTAAGGCTCAATATTTACATCTTACATATTCCAAATCAAATCAGGACAATTATATCACAAAACTGATTTAAACATTTAATCTCTCTCCTTATTTATTATCAATTTATTACCAATACTTAATTTCAAAATGTCTAGTAAGGTTCGCAATTGGCTTATTTTCTCATCTTCCTCTCATCAATTGTTGATCAATTTGTCTACCTCCCAAAATGCCGCTAGCTATTGTTTGAAGAATAGTTTTAATATGGTGCTATTTCTTGCAAAGCAACATAGATGTTCAGTTATAATCTTGAACTTCAGTTTACTAATATAAAAAGAAAAATAAAAATACTGCACTGACAGGAGGATTTGCTAATGACTACAGAGCATATGGAAGCTTCGAATTAAACTTCAAAACATTTACTGAGTCACAGGTTTCAGTACTTGTTTAATTACCATTCAGCAGTGAACTATTCTCCATTTGTTTTTGAAAAACTGTCAAATAGCTTCTTCAATTATGCTATAATTTGCCCAACTGTAATTCAGTGATTGCTGCATTAGAATTTTAAATATACTTGAATATGTATTAAATCAGGGATTTCACACAAAAATGCTTATGTTTTAACAGACTGAGCTTTACTTTGATTTCTGTAATTCAAAGAAAATAGTGACAGAACATATTTGACATTCGATTTTATGCTTGGTTAGTATTCAGGAAAACACAGCAACCAAAAAACAAAACCACCAATAGATAAGAAATAATCAAATAATTTTCATGGTAAAAGACCATAGCACTTTGTACATTATATGTTGAGAACTGCACAGCAGCCAAACCACTATCCCTTTTATATTGAAAGAGTAACAAAAGTGAAAAATAATTATTACAAATATAAAAATATACATACTTTTAAAAATTGGTTATTAGTTCTCTTTTCTCCCTACCACAAAGTATTTTATGAAGAGTCAAATTTAATATCATTTTTTTGTAGTACAGAAAAGAAATAACTGGAGAGATATGTTAGGAATTTTTTTCTTTTGATTAATCTGTTTTCGAATTTTTCCACAATGAGCATTGGTTATTTTTATGTCATGACTAATAGCTCTGTTTTAAGAGAATTAGAGGTAGTTTTTTCATTTATCCTCTATGGCTATCAGCCATACATTGTATCTGTAATGGTCTTACTGATTAGGATTTGGGGGTCTCAAGTTATATCTATGAGCTCCCCATGATTCACCACATATATTCATGTTCATCATCACACAACAAAAGATCCTGGAGGGAGAACAACATGGGAAGTCAGTTCCTCAAAACAGTCCCAGCTCATAAAAGACATAAATTTAACTGAAAGAATTTCCATGCAACTTTTTAGTTTTATCTCTGCACCTACAATGGGTTGTGCAGGTACCAAGAGGAGAAATGCCCTTTTGCTTTTAGACTGAAGGTTTCCATGTAACAAATTTAGCTGGAAATATATATCCTTTACCCATTAACAAATTTTTATAATAACTTTCAAGAAATCACCATAGTCTTCCATTACCAAAGCACAATTAAGTCCTCCACCAAAGACCATTGTGTTCTCCTTTCCCCTGTTTTCTTCCTTACCCCTCCCTCTGCACTCCACATAAAAGTGAAAACATGTAGTATTTAACTTTCTCCTTCAAGTTTGAATAATGTATGATCCATTTGCATACTTACTTTAAAATATTGCAACATTTTAAATGACTTTTATTAGTTTAATTTCCTTTCTAAGTACTCATCATCTAAAACTTACATAGGTTCTAAGTAGTACTATTATTTCTAATATTTTAACTGTTAGTAAATTGAGCCTAGGTTTTTCTTATTTTTTCATTTTAATTATAAACTTAGTAAGATTTCAAGTTAGGATGAGTCTCTACTAATTAGCTAATTGATTATTTCAAATAAAAATTATAAGGCTGCCATTGTCATGGCCACATACTCTTATATATGACAAGCAGTAGCAGATTTAGAGTGTTTCTTATGTGTCAAGCACTATAGTCAAGGTTATGAAAAATACATACAACACAAATATTAATATTAAAATTTTGATTATTTTAACATGTCTATACTTAAAAGTAAATCTTTTCCTCAGTAGGGTAAGCATAACTATTAATGAAGATAGTTTTTATCTAGTGAATTAGGAACATTTACTTTCAGTTATTAACAAGAACACAATAGATAAAGGCATCAAAGCAATTTTTCTCTTCATCAGCTATGCAAGCTATGATAACATCCCATGTAATTTAGCATTATCTTCTCAACATGCTTGAAACAACCAGTAACCAGAAATTTACACCAAGACACTAATAAGATGATTCTTAGTGATCTTGGAGAATTTCATGTAGTACCAGCATCATAGACACCAACATTTGAGAAGACAATGAAGACATCAGATTTATGGGTCTTGGATGTATATCACTGGCTGGAAGTTATATAAACTCTCTCTGATGCTTTCATTTGCACTCAGAAACCTACAGTTCCTAGTGGGGTTGATTTCCTGGTTGGATTTTGAGATTTTTTTGGATAATGCATTTAAAGCAAATGCATTTTTCTAACTCCAAAGACAACAAAAATCCTCCGAGAAAAAAAAAATCAAGCCCTCAAACATTGGTTGAAATGTTAGGACTATATACTTCAGTGCTGTATCTAAACCTGGAAATTGATAGTATTGTCATAAAAACTAAACCACCAGAAAAATAGGTAGCAAAATAAACCTCAGCAACCTCACTATTTACCTAGATACAAAACAAGATTGAGCGAGCTCACTGGTTTTTTTATGGCCTTAGGAGTTATTAGGAAACTTGATTAAAATTTTAGTCTCTATGCAGAATTCCTCTCTACAAAGGCACTTGAAAATATGTTTCTGTCTGAATAAGCATTAAGTTAGAATATGATACATATCACAAGAAATCTGGCTTCAAAGACAGAAAGAAATCCCACCCTTACATATAGAATCATATAGAATTTAATGCATATTTTAAAAATAAAGATGAACTAGACCTCAAGTATGAGAACTTGACAGTACCATTTTTCTCAGTTCATCCCAAATTTACCTGATAAGTGGGGGTAATCATAAGCATTAGTTTTATTAGTTAATTGACTTGATCCAGAGAAGAGACAAATCCAGAGTTATTCATCATAACTTGTTCATATGTAATGACTTATTTTTGCAACTTTGAGCAAGGAACACAAAGTTAGTTTTCCCTCCCACAGAAACTAAAAGAGAGCATGCGTTCTCCCTGGATGTTATATTTCATTTTTTCACTTTGTATAGTTTTAATTTAAAAGGTAATTAAGAAACAGCAATTTCTTCAAGAGATACCAAAACACATACTTAACTGTTAAGTCGCTGCAGATGGAATACTTGAAGTGGTTTTACTGAATAACCAGTTACCAAATAAGAAATGAGGACCATCTGCTTTGCCATTCTTTTTTCTAAAAGTCAGAGAAAACATGTGCAAAATTGATCTAAGTTTGATGTTATGTTTCAAAAAATATCTCTTGGGTGCTTGAGAAAGTCATTCCTGAATCATAAGGCTAACAAAATGCTTACCTACTCTTCAAAGGATTTATATACATTTCAAAGAGAAGGAAATAGTACAACTGCAATTTTTAAAGTAAATGTTTTTGAGAAAATGGAGAAGGAAATTTCTTCCCTTGTTTTTAACAAGAATTAGGCTCCTTATTTTTGAAGTGTATTTGTCCTTAGAAGTTTAAGTTCTTTCAAGACATTTTAGTGAAGTAGTCTTGGCATTTTGGAAGGCACTATGCTCACCACTATTCTACCAAAGCAAACACTATTGGTGTTTTGGGTAGACAAATTCTAGTTAAGACCCAGATATTGGGTGCTGCATGCGGGAAAAGAAAAGTGAGATGGAAGAGTTTAATAATGATCAAAGAGACCAGCTGGCAGTTCAGGACTTGGTGAACACAACCAAGTCAGCTTTATTATGACCTTGGGGTCCTTACATATCTAGATCTTACAAATCATTCTTACAAAAGAATGATTATAAGAAGGCAATAAGGAAGGAAAGAACCCAGGATCCTGTGGCATGTACACATGAGGTAGGATGGGGGATTCATTACCTAAACAGGAAAAATACCTATAAAGGTAAACACTTTTATCTTTCAGGTGCATGTCTCTTCAGGTGAACATTCCTAGGAGGATAGGGAGCTGCCATGACAGATAAGAGGCTTGCAGGTAACCATCTCTGGTGTGCCAGAGATGGAAAAGAAAAATAAAGGTGTTCCTTTATCTAAGGCATATCTTTTTATATTGAAGCACCACAGCCAGATACAATGCACAACCCAGACTCCTCCCAAGATCTACCCAGAGACTTCCATTAAAGTGTCGCCTTAGTCAAGAACCTCTGTTAGGTCCCTCCCTCCCCTTGCTTTATCACTGAAGTATTAGAATATCATTCCTTGCCAAGCACAAGCAAGCCATCTATTTTTGGGTGCAAGAAACTATTTCAGTGCATTAATTAATATAAAACTGCTGAATTCCCGAATCCTCAGGGAGACATATCTTATAAACAATGAATTTTAAACAAGTGGAAAATGGGTAGAAGAGCTGAATGACTATTCTCCAAAGACATAGAAATGACCAAGCCACACATGAAAAGATGATCAACATCACTAATTATCAGGGAAATACAAATCAAAATCTCAAGAAGTTATCATTTGTTCAAATGGCTATAATCAAAAAGATAAAAAATAAAAAGTGTCGGTAAGAATGTGGAGAAAAGGGAACCCTGTTACTATTGGTGGAAGTGTAACTGGTACAGACATTATGGAAAATAATAGGGGTTTTCCATAAGGAAAATTAAAATAGAACTACCACATCATCTAACAATTCCGCTTCTGGGTCTTTACGTAAAAAAAATAAAAACACTAAAGTTAAACTGATATCTGCACCCCATGCTCACTGCAGCATTATTTACAATAGCTACGATAAGGAAACAGCCTAACTACCTAAGTGTCCTCTACAATGGGAGTTGTCATTCTCATCAGTTAACTAGACAACTTCCCAGTGAAATTCTATTATATTGAACATAACTCCCCCACAGACCACCCCTTCAGTTCAGTAACCAGATAAACCTAAAAGAGTAATTTTTTGCTTCAGAGAAAACTTGTTTTGGTAAAGAATAGAAGTCAGAAAATGGTTTGTATTAGAAATAAATTATTCTTTTGCATCAAAAGGCATTATATATAAGCAGACACTTTCACATAAGCAATTCTTGCACTTTGTTAGCTAATCTTTCATTTTACATATCAAAGTTTTTTCTCCCTCTAAAATGTGCTTGAGATGCTATGCTTCACACAAGCATATTAATTATGTTAGGTTTATTGAACTAGATTCTTTATTCAGAGAGATGTCAGGGTTTAAAGATAACTGTGTCTTTTTGGAAAGATTCCCTCTCAACCATTCATAACAGTTTAACTGAAAACATAAAATTTTATTGATAAACATATTTTTTGTAATGTGTTTGAATTCTGTGTGTGTGAATTGCTTGAGAAGGGCTTTTGTGTGTTGAATGTATTTACTGAAGAACATGTGAAACAGTGTTGACACAGATAACAAAATGAAAGGCAAACTGTGATGCCATGTGTAAAGGTAGAAGGCAAAATGTTTGAAAAGATGTGTGTTAAAATGAATGTCTCCCAACACGAGCCCTTCAAAGTTGAGTAATCTGAAGTAGTCACTGAAGAACTCTAAACTTTTTTTTTTCATCAGAATTGTAGGCAATGAAGGGATAAAACCAGAAAAGGTCATGAAGTCTCGAACCATTTTGTAAAGAGAGCATGCTGTAACCTCTGGCTCTCAGCCATTAACATAAGACCAGAGGAGAGACCCCATAAACACTTCATTTGAATGGATTTAATTGGATTATTAGATGACATTTTTATAGACCTTTTTGCATGAAGCAAGATAATGCAAAGCCCTTTGCCTAGTGCCTACTGTACAAAATGATCAACAAAATTTAGTTATGATTATCATCATTACTCTTAAGATTACATGATTCATGAAGATTTGTGAAACTGAAATGATTATAAAATTTCCAAATGAATTTGGAAATTATGCTGGAGAAAAGATGTTTGATATTAATCCTAAAGACAACTTGATTAAAATCTACTAACTTGAAGATCAGAAAAGAAAAAATTTAAAACTCACCAATTATTTAATCTCATTCTCCATACATTTAAAAGTTAAATGACTTCAAGTCAAAGGATCTTATTGCTTTTTATTTTTTAATTGATTGCACATATATATGTGTGTGTATGTGATTACATCATTATATACCCTGAGGTTCTCCCACCACTTTGTCACCCATAACCGTAAGCTTAATCACTTGCTTAGTAAGAATTGTCTATACATGAAATTTTTAAGTCCCAAATAAGCAAAGACAACTAACTTCATAATAGTTCTCAGAAAAACCCCCATGACTGCTCTGTCAACAAGAGTGTTCTCCTCAAAGGGGACTAGAACAATGAGCAGCTTCACACACAGGTTTGGGGGTGATGGATTCCAAGGCACAGAGGCAAAAACAATTCTGAAGTGAGATTCAGCTGATTGGGTTCTCTGCCTCCTATTTGGACTCTGCTCAAATTTTAGGCTGTTGATCCTTCTCTGTGAGAGAAAAGTGACAGCTCAGGTTTATTTGAGAGGTCAAGTGTATTCAATAATCCCAGTATAGTCTCAAGAATGTTCATCTAATAGCACAATGTGAAAAGATTAATCCCTAGTCAGAAAAAGGCACAAACCCAGTACTCCCCCAAATAATTGTTATTAAATGTTGTAGAAAGAATTTTTTCCCTGTAAATGTTCTCACATAATACCACAACAAAAGGAGCCAGTTTGGGTTATATTTCCAAGGAGGGGTGACTCATCCTTTTGTGACCTTGAATTCTATAGCAGAACTCAGAAGCTTTATTAAAAGATTAATAAGTACGTTAAGGGGCAAAGGGGTAATTTGAAGAATTAAACTACTATAAACATTATTGAAACTTCCTTCACAAGCTCTGTCAGTAGAGAAGTCTCTTTAAATTCCTTGAAAAATATTATGAGCCTTAAACCCTAAAGATTTGATGAACAACACTAATCAACAAAGAGAAAGCATTCCAACACTACCCAATATCATTGTGAGGATAAGAAATAACAGAGGATACAGGGGAATGTGTGAGAATAAAGTGATAATGAGGACATTGGTAATAATATCTCTGGAGTATATGCAAGGCATGCCTTCACATTATTTTAATTCCCACCAAAGTAGGCTGATTTAATTTCCACCTTATGTAATAATCATTGTTCCCCCCCTTCTTCTGAAGGAAATATCACACACATGGTAACTATTTTAGTTAAAGTAATACTATCTGCTCTAATAAACCATGCCCAAATTCTTGTAGCTTAACAATAAATGTTTGTATCTCATATCAAGAGTCAACACAAGCACACTTCCATAAGATCACATAGGAACTAAGACATTCTCCATTTTATAAAATTACCATATCCCAGAGCCTCAAAATCTGTGGATCACATCACTTCTATTCATGTTTTGCTATCCAGAACTCAAGAACATGGTATGTCTAATTATGAGGAAGCCTAAGAAATGAGACCTCCTGCTCAAAAGGAAAACAAGATGGGAAAAGCTTGCTTCTGGCATCAAGAAATTGGTTCACAGAATGAATGATCTCTGAATGGTACTTGACAACTACAAAATAAATATGATGATGAGAAAAAGAGCACAATCTTTTTGCCCTGGTGAAATTTAGAATCTATAAAAAACAGGCTTAACTATATGTGAAAGTAAGTTTACAAGTATAAGGAGTATACTAATATAGAAGGATGTGGGTTATGAAAGTTTGAAGGAGACTGGGAGAGTTAACACTTAACTTTAATTAATACTTTAAATTAGCATTTTAGTTAACACTTTAAATTTTCATTAAAATTTGAAATGAACTAGAATTTAAAATGGTTCTAGCCAGAGGAAGCAGCATGAGACAAGACCAACCACAGGAAGGAGCTTGGTAAACATGAGAAAACTCAAACATGTGAATAATGGAGAGAGAACAAGTATAAGGGGTAGATATGAGGCTTGTTGATAGACCATGTTGACTAAGGCTTTCTCCTCAGAGTAAGGTGAACCACTTAAAATCTTAATCAGGTAGTTAAATTGTTTGGATTTTTTGTATAGACCAATATTCTTTTAATTCTGTTTTCCTTTTCCATTTTAATTTTTTTTATTTATTACACATATTTTTTCCACATTATTGTATGCCCCAAGGTTCTGTTAATTTAAAACAGCTCTCTGTTTGCCTTGGAAAGGATGAGTCCATGAGAATATCAAATAGATAGAGACAACATATGATGCCATTGTGTTTCAACAAATAAAAGGTGGTATCCTGGACCAATGGTAGTAGTGGATAAAAAGTAGTAGGAAAGGGAAATTATTTGAGAATTATTTATTAAGGGCTTAAATATACAAATCTTTGTGACTAATTGGATATGGGTTCTGTCTAGAAAATGACAGAAATTAGTGAATGTACTCTTAGAAAGCTTTTCAACAACATTAAAAGTAGCTTCACTTGGAGAACCATAAGGCATCATTCTTATAAAATAGAAATTATTATGCATCATTTTAGGTCTAGAACAAGTCATGATTTTTATAAAGTAAAAATAAAGATGTTAAAAATAGTTATTTTCCTTACAAGTCCCTCTCTGTGTCCATTAAGTGTCAGTTTAGGTTCTCCTTTTCTCAGTCTTTCTCTTTTTTCCCTTTTTATAAAAATCTAATTTTATTTTTATTTCCTATAAACGTAAGAAATTAATGAGAAATCTAACAATATCTACTAAATCTACTTAAGAAACGCCATTCTAAGAACATTTTATTTGAATGTTCTAGTCATTTAAAATGTGACAATTTTGAGAATACTGTAATGGTAGAAAATTTCTCTAATTTTGTTGTGACTATAGAAATTAACCATATCCTTCTAAATAAACACTACAGTGTCCTGAAGAGCAGTTTTTTATCTTCTCTTGGCAGAGAACATTATTGCTCATTCAAGCCATAGCCATGTGACTCAGAAGTAATCCAGTCTTAATTAGCATTTTGTATAAACATTCTAATTGTTTCATTTGTTTTGTTTTAAATTATTATTCTCCTCCCCACCTACAAAAGTAATACAAGTTTATTAAGGAATTTCGAAACTGTGAGAAAAAATATAAAGATGAAAATATCATGTTATTAACAAGCAAAAGGACAAGGAAAATATAAAACTCTTAGCAGAACAAAAGCATAGAGCAAGAGAGGGAGAGGGTATAAAATCAGGGAGGGATGGGTACAAGAGATTAAAAAGATGGTTCACAGGTGATAAGGTGGTGGGAGAACCTTGGGATAGACAAAAATGTATCTATATATATGTATATATATATACATATATATGTGCAATCAATTTGAAAAATAAAATTATATAGATATATAAAAAGAAAATATCATGTTATTATAGTCCATTTAGAGTTACTTTCATTTTTGTCCTGATAATGGTGAGATGACTAAGCCAATGGAGGTGAATCTTTATGTTTCTTCATGGATTAATTTCTTGGATTCCAAAAAATAGAATTATTATATGAGCATCTTCTTACAACTCATATGTAGTAGCAATACAGAAAGAATGGTCCACTCTTGAAAGCACTGAATATGATACTTGCTCAGTATATAGCAATCTGAAGCATAAAGAGTGGCATATTTCAGTAAGTTTGAAAAGCTATATGCACATTCATGTTTATTGCAACTCTATTTGTAATAGTCAAGAGTTAGAAATAACCTAAGTGCGCATCAAAAGATAACTGGATAAATATATGCTATATAACACAATGGAATACTATTCCTTTATAAAGAAAAAGATGAATGAAGGATAGGTTTGGGGACTCAAATCTATGACAAGGGAAACAAAAGCAAAGGAAACATGTTGATTTTTAACAATGTGCACTGGAAACTTAATATAATGCAATGTTACTTCAAGAACAAGAAAGTTTTAAAAAAAATACATTACTGAAAATGGAGCAATCCAGCATAGAGTTAGCTGTAGAAGAGATAAAATAGAAACTATAGTCAAAAATAAATTTATTGTACTTTGCTTACTATTAGTAATTTGGTCGAGCCTCAGAAATACTTACAACTTATTTTGCTAAGGCTAATACTCTTTTAATTAAAAAATATGCCAGCTAATAATCTATGTCAAAGATGAATACAAAACACCCCCTAATTTTCTGATAGGAAGCAGATACTATGAAAAATGATATGAACATTTCTAAAAGTAGTTCAAGCCTCTAAAATTAAAAAACTTTAATAAATGACCTTACACAGCAGTAATGAAATGACATTAATAGTAGTGATTTAAGAAATAAATGATTTTGGATTGTTCATAGATGATAAAAATTGTATTTGTAACATTTTAAGAATATATGTTCCTATATAGATAATGTATGATAGTGGAAAAATATTCCATAGAAGTATTTTAGGAATTTCAAGATATGTTTTAGGTTATAGTAGCCTGAGATTAATCCCAGGTTTCTGGGCAATCAAAACAAATCTTTTTTTTTTTTTTTTTCAAAAAGGACATGTTTAGACTTTCTGAGTTTTTGGCCATTTTCGATGGAAATATCTCCTGTCAAATAAAATAGGGTAGTAATGAAACTGTGGACAAAACTTGAGCTGTAGAATGATTTATCCTTGGAATTACATGTTCCAGGTTATAGAAAACAATTTTAAAAGAAAAATGGTATTAAGAACATCACCAGAGCCTTCAGAAAGTGCAATAACAACATGTTCTGAGAGGTGACTCTCTAGAACAAAAAGGCCAGAGTATTGAGAGACAAAAGTACGGTATGAATCAGGAGGAAAAGATTTAAAAAAATACAGAGTGTTTTCAGACGTGTCATCTCTTAAATGAAAAAAAAAACAAGGTTCAGTTCCCAAACTTTATATTCAACTCTCCAATGTTAAACAGTCCCTCTTTTGCTCTCTTTTACAGGATAGCATTTATTTAGCAGTGGGTTTATGATAGCTCGTGTGATAGGACCGGAAAAAACTTCCTCACTGCTCTGTCCCGGGGTGACAATTCACTCCCATCTGAACTGAAATTCTTATAATTGGAGTCACCAATGCTTCTCAGAAACCGTATTTATAGATTGTCAAAATCATTTCCTCGTGACTTATTTAGAAAAATGTGCTCATTGTCACCTTGAACTAGAAATAGAAGATTGTTTTAAACGGACATTCTGACGTATCAAGAAAAAAGTGATCGGTATTTCTTAAAACCACCAATATCCCTTTAAACCTGTTTTCTGATGTCTTACTGAGCTTGTACAAGTCTCAGATTTCATGTTCCACAGACAGCACCCTTAGACAAACACTTACTCCAAAGGTGGAGCAAGTCCACACCCACACACACATCTACCTTTCAGGAGGAGGATTCAGGGCCCAAGTAGATCAGAAGGGAATTCCAAGATCTTCCTCTAATCTCCAACCTCTTGAACAATTTATAACTTTATTTGAATAAGCAATTTAACCATCATGCAACTCGTGGGTGGTGACTTCACATTTCTTAGTGGAGTGTAGCATCCCTCATCCGGGAACCTAAGCAACGTGAACTTAAAATTATTACACTTAAACAATTTATTCTTAATTCATTTAGGAGATAACTCAATTAAATTTTGTATCAACTGGTTATGCTTTGATGTCAGATATTTGAAGTAAGAAGTCTGAGAGTTTTGAAAGTTGTTTTTCTTTTAGACTTAGCTGTCAGATTAGACTTTTCTCCATTTTTAATTCTTTTTTGTTCATTTTCATAAAGTTACATATGATCTTTGAGAACCTAATTTAAGCTCTAATCAATCAGTTGTTGTTTGCAGTGGTTTCTCCCTCAGTTCTCTACCCCTGTGGCTAACAGTCAGCAA
Organism: Uropsilus gracilis; assembly: GCA_004024945.1. Lineage (NCBI taxonomy): Eukaryota > Metazoa > Chordata > Mammalia > Eulipotyphla > Talpidae > Uropsilus > Uropsilus gracilis. The sequence goes on from PVHY01012120.1 coordinate 27,452, forward strand.
TGTGTTTACATTATAGCAAATTATCTGGCATCCCATTTTTCTGGAAATCATAAAGAAAATGAAACAAATTGTAAAATATAGCACAGGATTTAAGTCTGTAGACTTTACAGTTATTTTTGTTTTCAATGGGTAAAGAGAAAAACGCAGCACAGAAAACTCTAGAATTGTATTTCCATGTTGGTGGGTGGGGGCAGGGGTATGTTCAAAGTCCTGAACATTTCAGCAGAAGCTCAGGTTCATGTGCCAGCCACAGCAGACTCCAGAGGATGCCTTATTGTAACTCTGTATTCCCATGACATTCCCCTAGGTGCCACCAAATGGCTGAAAATCTGGAGAATTTGCAGCAGCCGTCTCTCACATTTTTTATAACATGGACTATCTCGCAATGCTCAATGCCCCTGCTTGACTGGGAATAACTGCAAATAAGCAAACAGGAAATTAAACAGAGACAAGGAACGTTTATCTTAAAATCTCTTCTAATACTTATTAAATTAACTTTGATTGTTTTTGAACTTTAGTGCAGAAAAAGTTTTTTTTATTGTAGTTAGCTGTGAATCAGTGGCTCTCCAATTTTGCTGCACATTTGCACCATCTGGGGAGGTTTTAGAAAACCCAGGACCAGGCCTCATCCAGATCACTTAAGACACACCTTTTGGAAGAAGAGCCCAGGCATCAGTATTTTTTTTTAACTGTCAAGGTGGTTCTAATATAGAGCGAAAGTATGAACTAGAGCTGCCCTTGAACCTGGGGCATCATGGAAATAAAGGAAGGAGTCATGGGAAGCTCCTTTGCTCTACTGAAGACAACCAATTAACATCACAACTGCATACTGCTCAAATAACCAACAATGGAAACTCAAAATGTATAAAATGAAAGGTATGAATTACGCTAAAATGTATAAACCATTTTTTTTAAAGATTCATCAAATTCCTTGAAAGAGTAAGTTCTCACTGGTGTTTTGCTGATAGTCATAGAATGGTAACATACATTGGAAGAGATGTGAACCCATACCTCTAAACATCTCCATGTTGCAAGTCAATGAACATAAGACAACTGTTTTGTTTTTCCATTCAAAACTCTAAGAAAATTAATTCTGATATAGCTGGGTTTTAGAAATCTATAGTCTGAGATGAAAAGATTCATTCAAATAGAGATTTAAATTTATATATATTGAAAGATTTGCTGATCACATAAAATTAATTTATGCAAATACAATTCTTTTACCTACACAGCTTGGTTGTAAAAAAATTGGCTTCATTTTTATGAATTATAAATATGTAAGACTATATACCAGGTTTGTAGCTTCATTGGAGCAGTTTTAAAATGCTGAGAAAATTTCTTTTTTTCCTTCTGTAGAATAAAAATTAGAGTGCATAGGTCATTCATTTTTTTGTGTGATTGAATATACGATAGAATTATCCTTTCACTTTTTATGTGATTGAGTATACCATAGAATTTTATGTGATTGAATATACGATAGAATTATCCTTTCACTTCTTTCATATAACTAACCATATACTATTGAGTACTATTTTTTTCTACTACGGTTGTTTCATATTCAACTGTGAAATATATTTGGCAAGTAATCAAAATGGTTAAATATGTTTTGCACACATTATAGCATATTTTTCAATTTATAGTAGTTGTAATTTTAAAGTCTCTATATAGAAATAGAATAATTTAGTGAGAGAAGTCTGAGATTCCTACCTTCAGTTTGAATCTGAACTAAATTGCTTAACTTTGGTGAGGCCTACAGCAAATTACTTCATCTTTTTTCCCTGTTTTCTCTTTTGTAGAATAAAATGAATTGCTTCTAAGGCTAAGGGAATATATAAGATAATAAATGTAAAACATCTAGTTCAGTGTCTGGAATATAGTGTTTACTTAACAAACCATAGTTATTTTGATTATTGACAGAGAAAGTCAATTTGATCAATGATGGACTTAAGATGCAAAATTATTTCTATTATCTGAAATGACAGCCCAGGTTCAACCAAGTTAAATGTTTAGCATCTCCAAACATGTTTGTATGGTTTAAAATCTGGGGAAATGATGATTAAAATATTCACGTAGTTGAATATTTTAAATTAAATTTATAAATTCAGATCATTCACTATATCTCCTTTTCCTGAATCTATGCAGAATTGAAAACAACAGACTTTTAAAAATAATTCAACTAATAATTGTAGTGAACTTTTTGTATGTTTTTGAGGAGTGTTTTGAGGGTTTGCATCCTAGCACCTATTTCTCCTTTCTAATCCTAGCACCTATTTCTCCTTTCTCTTTCTAACATTTCATTTTGGAGATCTGATTGAACCCCACTGGATAATGGTCTAGTAGAATGCCTTAACTTCCAGGACACAAGAGTTCAACTGATATAATCAGATGCCCTAGATGTCTAGCTTCCGCTAGGCAAAACACAGATCTATGTCCCAATGGCCATTCAAATACCCTCTCCCTAAAATATGATTCTTAAATCAGATAATATAAAAATTGAAAGTGATTACCATTTGATTTTTTCCCAAATAACAGACTCCTGATTGCATTTTTCCTATTGCAAGCCCAATATTGTACTTTATCTCCAGACAAGTCCTGGGTAAACCTGTTTGCAGATCAATTTCTTAGCTTCCTGTAAGTTATACAAACCAGTGCAAGACTTTCAACTGATTCCTTCTTGCGTAGATCAGCCAGAATCACCTATTTCTGTTGTTTACAAGCAAAGAGTCTCACTGATCTATCTGTCCAATTTAATTGAATATTTCCTCAGAGCAAGCACTAAGCTGGGACATTTGGGGGTTAAAAAGATTCATAAAGCACACTGCCTATTCGTAACTCACTGGGGAAACAGAACATAGATACATACTTACTGTATAAGGTAGTAAGTGCCAAAGGGATAACAAAAACAATATTCCATAGGAGTTTGGAAGAAGACTGTATTTCTAAGAGTCAGTGCTCTGTTGGGAACAATACAGAATTTGGAGCCAGATTATGTACTTCTGAATCCCATCTCTGTCACTTTACATTGTGCTAGGCACATTTCTCAAGAGCTCTAACCATTTTCTCTCATGATACGTAGCAAATAAGAAAGCAGGTTTTAAAGCATTTGTAACCTGCCAGGAATTACACAAACATTAGTCGCTAGTGATCACTATGGGGTAGGCATGATCAGTAGTTTCATGAGCTGAGTCATTAAATATAAGAGCTAATATGCACTCATGCCTAGGGCATACCAATCACTGTCCTAGATATAAAATTTGAATCTCATGACGGTCCTATAAGATATGTATAATTATTCCTTTTATAAATTAGAAAACTAAAACTATGGACATTTGGTAATTTGCCAAATGTCATGTAGCTAGTAATTTACAAATCATGGTATTGATCTACAACTATGTAATTCCCAGTTCTAAGTCATTTCCACAGATGCTATTTCCCCAATGGTACTTTTAGGAAGGGTAGGATTCCAAGCAGTTTAAATACTATGAACAAGATATAAATGTATGTATTCTCTCATTAGGTGTTAGTAGCATCCTGTTGATAACCTCATAAGACTCTTCACTCAAGAGATGAACATAGTTCATCTATTACATAAAGCAGAAGCTTTGTCACAAGTTCATTTGGAGCAAGAGGTTTGCTACTCTCCAGAGATAATGCCAGTGAGGGTAGAAAGTATGTGTGTCTCCTCAGAAAATGTTATATTAGTCGGGAATGTAGATGAGCAGTGGGTTCAAAATTCCTTGATTGCTAAATGCTGCCAAGAAGTACTGAAATACTGCTTTATTTTCACATCCCTCCAACAGAAAAACTGTATGAGTTCTAATATTAACAAGTTGTGAGAACACAAAGTTCCCAATGGCAGAAGACTCCCAGTTTACAAACTAAATTACCAAAGTCAGATATTTCAGATCAGGTAGAGAGAAAGCCTACAGAAAGTTTCCACAGCAACAAAGTTAGAAGGGTCTGAAGGATAGTTCATATATCCTCGGACCTGGTAGCCACATTTCCACTGATTAACTTGTGGAGGCAGGGATCTGGGCTTTACCCACATGGATGAAAGCTATATCTAGTCAAAACCAAGCAATGGAAATCTCTTTTACATGGTCAAATTCTAAGGCATGTCCTCATTTTCTTGCCCTGGAGCATTTTTGTAGTGATTCCCCTTAGATGTAGCCCCATTTCTGGTCATCAGAGCACTCTGAGTAGCCAACAGGATAGTGATTGAAACATTAATCATATTACCTAAAATCAATTATTTAAAAGAATAAACTTTTCAATTATGTGTGTTCTACTGATCATACAATTGAATATGTATTTCTTAAATATTATTGCTTAAATTAACCACTTATGACACATTATGAATAGGATTGAGTACTAATAGATCGAACAAGTCAGCATTGTATTATTATAATGTAACATAAATGATATTCATTCATAAAAATACCCTAAAGCTTTGCAAAATAGCATAATATGCACTGTCTGAAATTAATAAGCATTAGGCCATGAGGATTATTACTAACCATCAGCTAGTAACTATCTGGGGAATGAAATAGCACCCCTTAATTTTGTGTGTGTATGATGCAGCCTTTTATTCTTTTTTAATTGCATTATTTTAGTTGACGTAACGGTGTGAAATAGCACTCTTTAAATCTTCTGTCTAGTATTTGCTGAAATGAGACAAGATTTATGCCTCTGAATCATTATCTTCAAATTTTGTTTTACTGTTATCAAAAGCAATACATTAATGTTTAAGTGAAATATGAATGTCAATTTTTTCATGTGTTATGCCATAGGAAAAGATGATAAAATCTAATATTGTTCTTTTTATCACTTATTTTAATCATATGACCAATAATATTCATTCTTCAAATTTTCCTTCAAAGACATGAAAATGGGTGAATTTAAGAGTTTATGACTTCCTCTAGAAAAATATCACTTACAGACAAAGAATTACAAAGTAATAGGCAATATAAACGCAAGAAATGTACTTGCTTTTTTCTTGACCTAGACATCTTCAAAACTTCAAAACCGAGTTATACATTTTTACATTTTTAATAGTTACATAGTAAACACATATTCTTTAAAGTATCACTAACCTATGAAAACAATTTAAGGAAATACTTTTTAATCTATATTTAATATCCTAGTCTTGATTTTATTGTGGTTTTATTGACCTTGTAATGTTCATCTTTCCATCCACATTTATATCTACAGTATTGATTTTTTAATGAAGTACTCCCAAAATGTAGCCATTTAAATGAACAAGCATTTAATAATTCACAGTTTCTGTAGGTTGGGAATCTTGGTGCAGTTCAAGATTGGGCCTAAGACGGTCAACTTCAGTCTAGGGTTTGACTGGCCTGGCTTTTATCAACAAGACCCTCTGGAGAAGGATATACTTCCAAGCTCATTCATATAAGTATTAGTAGGTTCAATCCCTTGTGCACTATTAACTGAAGGTCTCTTACAGTTCCTTACCCCTTAGTAGAGTTTCTCCATAGAAACCTTACTGGCTTCCAATGGAGTGAATGGGAGAACAAAGAAATTAATCTTTTTACAATCTTTTTTACAGAGGTGATAGTTCAGCATTGCTTCCATATTCTCTTAGAAACAAGTCATTAGGTCAAACCACACTCAAGAAAAAAATTATTTAAAACTATAAGTAGCAGTATCAGGATCACTGGCACCATGTTAGAAACTGCCACCCACACCCGCTAACATAAATTAGCATGGCTCAAGACATGCAGTCCATATCTAATTATAATCAAATTATATAGGAAAATGTTTGCACTGAAGAACACAGTGAAATTTTCATTCATCTGTAACCCCCAGGACTTCAGATGGGTTTCTTTATTTCTCTAATACCCTATTAATTGATTTTGATCAAATTCATTGCATTATTAAGAAGAATCATATATAGCTTAGGCATCTTCATGAAGCAAAATGTTATTAAAAGGATTTCATAGGTCTGATAGCAATAAGTCAGTTTAAGTATGACTTAGAGAGCCTTCATATTTTCCATTATTTTAAACTGTTCCTTGATTCTTCCTCCTAATTTAACTCTTCTTTAATGAAGATAAATAATGGTTCTTTAATGGGATGATATGAGAAAAGGAAAATTTTGAGTAATAATTAAATTATTTACATTTCATTAAGAACACTTTTCTACTACTCAAGGAACAGGTAAATTTACATGGCAAAAAGGAAATCAGAAACTCATAGGATTCAACCTTTCCCAGGGAGTCTTTCTCCTGAATCATTCTAAGGTTAACTATAAGATTACCTATAAATGTGACATATACCTCTGGAACACTTAACATCAATGTCATCTGTGAACCATACCACTCTTAAGAGAAAATAAGTACAATGTGATTTGAATGACACATAATAATATTTATTATATTTTTATGTACACATTCTCTTTATAGGTCACCAGTTTCTTTATGTATGCAGTTTGTGAAGCTCTAATGATCCATTCCCACTATAATAAGTAAATTGTGGTCAATACTGATCTTTACCTATAAAAAACAGTAGATTAATTAGGGTACACTATAAGTATAACAAGTAAGCCAAAATCTAATAGTCTAATGCAATAACAATGTGTTTATTACTCACACTAGATGGTTTCTATCAATTCATTTCAACCAGGACAGTAAAAACCTGCCACTATAATCATCTCAGAGTGGATTGCCTGCCTTAAGTGAGCTTTCCATCTATTTCAACATTTGGTTATTTTTCTCTAACACTACCAAAAAAATAACATTAAGAATATAAATGTCAAAAAACTTGTATCAATTTGCAAGATAATAAATTACTCTACACATTTATTTTTTTACAGCATCTTTCCCCATTTTCCTCACCCAAATTCTAACTCACTGATAAGGAGTGTGCCTTCTACTTATTAGTCACTACCGTATTGTTCTAGATTAGAAGAGAAAAACTGGACAACTTCAGAAAGGTAAGTGCTCTCTTAATTTACTGTATAGATTCCATAATGATAATTTTAACATGCATTGCACTCATATAATTTAGATATTTTAATAATGACATTTCACATTATCTGACACCACAAGATTCTGCATTAGTATACACCTTTCTGGGAATGGTACTACTGAAAATACATCATCAGGTACAACTTTGAAAGCTTTTCTTTTAACTGGGAATGAAATATTCATCTCTGTTGTCACCAAATCAAGAAAATCACAGATCAGATCTATCCTTTGGCAACCTACTTCAATTTGTCTAACACTGAGCATATTTCTTTCCCATATAGAGATCAAATGGCAATGTACCTTTTACAAGAAAACTCTTGGATTCAAATTCATAGACTTGCTGCACTTTTGAAAGAATAAATTAGTATTTTCTTATTTCCACTATGTTCTAGAGGAATGAAAATTAGAAATTAAAACATTTAAAAATCAGATTAATAATTGTCTTAAAGAAATCACTCCAAGATAATCTAACTTTGTAACAAGTTTCCTTTGGGCAGATTATATCCTAACATGTCTTTTATTGGAATAACATTCAAAAATCAGAGAAGATCATTTTTCTATTCACTTACACTTATTCTATTCACTTACACCTGGTGAAGTATTAGGAATAAAGTCTATGTAGGTCTAACAGAGATATAGGTGGTAACCAAAAGTCCTCTTAAAAGTCTAGACACAATTGCAAGAGCATTGTCATTTTCTATTTAATAGATCTTCATCTTTATAAAGGCTTCTGACAAGCATTTTCACCTTTTGCACCTAAAATTTCATCTGATCCATATGATTTAAGCAGTAAATGTGAATAAAATGACTTCATTTACTATAAAGACAAGGTCAATCATTCAGATCACTTTCTTCCTCTTGCAAATGACATCTTGTCTCTTTAGCATCCCCATGGAAAAATAAATTCAAAAACTAAGTTGCTACCTCCATCAATCTAATTTACCTTTTTATTTAACCTTTTCTTTCCTGCTACCATCCCTTGTTCTTCCCTCTTGAACTCAGAAACCTATACATTTATTACTATCACTTATTTTTGTAAGTATTTTTCTTTGTTGACTCATACACATGTAAACATCCAATTGCGGTCATTATGATTTGATTTCCTACACATAATCCTCAAACTCCCTCTACTTTGCTGTACATGGCACCATTTCATTTTTTTCTTACAACCAAATAGTACCCATTGTGTGATTATACCAAATCTTGATCCAGTCCTCTATCAGTAGGCACATAGATTGTTTCCATATCCAGGATATTGTATATAGTACTGTAATAAACATTGTAGAGTATATATTTTTAAAAGATGAATGAATGAAGAAAATGTCCTGTCAATGACTTCCCCATCTGATGACCAGCTCTTCCACAGTGGTCAGCCAGGGCTTCACCAGCATGGGGGTGACTCATTCATCATTTCTTTGGCTACCACAGAGGCAGATGCCAAATCAGCAATAGGGACACATAAAAAATTTAAGATAATAAGCCTCAGAACAAGTAACACTTTTTTTCCAACAGGAGTCCCATGACCTGCACAATGACTATTGAATCTACCTAGGCTAGTGGGTGGATTGATCACTCAGGGTATTCATTTGTATCCTCATGAACTTTACTAAAGATGATACATTAACAGACTTGTTAAATGTGAACACACATCATTCTGTTTAAATAATTCCATGGTGCCTCCTTGCAAGGCAATAATAATGTCCAAGGTCATCCTATTTGAAGAACAGCTTTTCTCATTAGAGATATTTTAGTGTTCAATATGACAGGCTTTGTCTGCTATCTTTTAAGTTTTGTTTGAAAGAATTTAGTAAGGGTTTTTATGTGTGTAATAATGTCCTAGGGCACAAACAAAGACAGCAGTCAAATGATTATATCAGCAGAAAATGGAATGTGCCCATCTGTCCTTGAGGAGAGGGAGCCTGGAGATTGTAGGAACCAGAAGAGGAAGATGTGTGTGCTATACATATTCACCAAGGAAAGACAACACTTTCAGGGGTAAGAAGATTAACAGGTGGAAGTAGAGACCATGCCAAGTCCACGCCCTTTCCATGGGGCAGGTTTTCTTTCCATGGGGCAGGTTCCATTTCAGGTTTAGTGCATATCAACATGTCCCACTTACTACCCACCCATAGGATCTCCATACAGACTGAGTGATTCCTTCACTCAGGGTTGGCAAGTAACTCACTTCCCATTTTGATGAAAGTTTACTCTGAAAATTCCAGTGCATAACAGTTCCCTCCCTCCCCCCCCTTGAAAGATTTAGTATTAGCAGCAGAGCAAGTTGATACATAGTTAAAGTTGGTCAGTCACTATCTCCCTAAAATACATTTACCTTATTGGGTCCAGTCTGACAAGTCCTATTGGTTAGCCATTCAAATGAGCTAAGCCTGAGGTAATACTTTCCTACAACATCAAGATGGGTATATCTGATCAGTAATTTTAATTTAATCTGCTAATTTAATATTCCATACTTCCTGTCTACCAACCCTGCTTGTTGCAGCTTGCAGAGAAATGATTAAATCAATACCCCCTTGAGTAACAGCACCAGGAGAGAAGGATGCTATGCTTCCAAAATACAGAAAATATAAACCAATGTTACCTCAATGAAGAAAATCAATACCCAGGAACATAGTTATTTCCATCATTTGTTGTCTCTCCTTTTGAGATTCTTTGACAAGAAAACAGTAGGTAATGGAAGTCAGTTTTAGCTGCTTACAGCATTCACCCCTGGATGGCAGGCAAACTGGACAACTAGAATAAGCAACAGGATTAAAACCCACCACATGAAACACATAGAACACTCACTTACCCACTCTGGAAATTAAACATGTGATATATGAAGAGATGTGAAGAATATTTGCTTTTACAAAGAACTTTTCAAACCTCAACTTGCTAATCATTTCCTAATCCCAATACTTTCAGTAAGCTACCCCTTCCCCTTTAAAGTCCTTTGGGAGACAGAGCTCAGAATATATGCTTCTAGCTCCTCGCCTGGCTGCCTGCAGCAAAACCCTTCTTTTATTTATTTATTTGTTTGTTTGTTTGTTTGTTTATAAATTTCACATCTTTATAATCCCAGGGATTAACCACCCCTGCTACCCTCACCACCATTCCCTCCCTTTTCCCCCCTGCCCAAAGTTGTGTGCTTCAGTTTGGTGGTTGACTTGTTTTGACTTTTCCTCATGGCTTATGTTTATTTTTTTCCTATATCCCATATATTAATGAAACCATTTGGTTTGTCTTTTTCTTTTTGACTTGTTCTGTTAATATAATTTCTTCTAAGTACATCCATGTTATCATAAAATCACCAATTTTTCATTTCTAATTGTGTATGTATACCACATTTTTTTCATGCAGTCATCTGTTTTGGGGCATTTAGGTTGCTTCCAAGTCCTTGCAATTATAACTAGTGCTGCAGTAAACATCCGAGCACAGGTGTCCCAGCAAAACTCTTCTATCTGTAAAAGATGAGTCTCCCAACCTGCCCTTCCACTGTGCTCACAGCAAGGAGATAGACTGTGGTCAGTGCTAACAGAACATCCATTCATTGTCACTTTTGCCTAGTCTTGCATATTATGATCTTCAAAATGTAACTCTCTCCCAATCACTCTTTATCGGACAAGGGTGTCATTCATGGTACATCAGTTTTTCTAATCCCCTAATAGCATTGGTCAGCCTGGTCTGCATAGCAACAGGGGTTAGGACAGACACTGTGTCCATGACAACTAAGGAATAGTTAGAATCCTCACTCAGGGGGAGGGCATCAGTATGGTCAGTTTGCTAATCTCTCATCTGTGGAGCTCTGGTGGATGGTTCCAGGCTCCATTTGTAGCTGTCCTGAGTGCTGTTTAGCACACATGCATTTTTTGTTACCCAGTTCTGGAAGGGAACATAGAGTACTAACCAGGCTGCTTTCAAAGTAATCCAGTATTCTTGGGCATACACTGTCCCACCCAGTCACTGGCCACTCTGTCTGAGCTCCCAGTCTGCTCTCCTACTGAAGTATCGGTAAAAGGGTTTGCTCCCAGGCAGGAGTATCAGCTCCCTCGTTGCCAGATAGTGAAAGTTCCAGTGAGTCAGAATGTAGAAGACAAAGACGATGACCCCAGGGTCTTGCAGGCCAAACCAAATATCTTCACATCCACTCATGATACTCTTCAGCTCCCACTGTCCAGATTATAGGGTTAATTCCTTCAGAACAACTCAACTCATTGCAAAGTCTTAATGGCCAGAACTCATGAGTATCAGCAGCCAGAGCCGTCCTTCCTGTTTCCATCCCAATGGAGTCAGTGCTGGGTTGTGCAACAACTGCAGTCTGTGCATGGGTGGTGGCCCAACCAGACCCATCTGTGGACCAGACATCATCAGGAATTTCTCCCACCCCCTCTCTGCAGACTACCCAGGCCACCACAGGAATAAGAAGGAGGATATTCAAAGGATCTAGGTTATTCTACAGGGTCTAGTCACACCTGGATTTTCACAGGCAGTAGACTGGTGGACAAAATGCTCCTCTGCTGCAACTAGACATGACTCTTAGTCAAAGTGAGAGTTGAGCCTAGACAGTTGGATCTATGGGATAGATTCTCAACCCACCCCTTGTCAGGAAGGGAAGTCCTTATCATAATAGGTTGTTCCCTCATAAGAGGTTCTATCTGGAGGAATGCTGTAGACACTCTGTAGCTGCTACCCAATGGGGTATATCAAGTTTCTATTCTTTTGAGAAATGGTACCAAAATCTTCCCTATACCCTCACCTTCTGAGGATTCTGCCATAGTGCCATCCCTATCTCAGGAGTCACAGGTAATATAACCCACGTGGCAGCCCTCCTTAGGAGATAATCTTTGCTTCACCAGTGCTTCTGCCTTCTCAAGGATGACTTGCTGCTCTGATCCCCACTGTGCATGTGCCCTTTTTTATACCAGGAGGTATGAAAGATGGAGGTACTATGCCAGGTGGTGAATAAGAGTCCTCCAAAACCCCAAATTCCTACAAATGATTTTTGTGATTTTGGAAACATTCATGTGTGAAGACAGCCAGGTGAATTCTATAAATTCAGCTAAAAGAAAGTTAAATTAAGCTTATATTTAGTTGGGTTCAGAAGATTATGTGTTTCATAGCTGTTCCCATGTACAACTAATCTATTGCTACCCCCCACTGTACAACCCATCAGTCATTATAAACTGCAGATAAGAATTCTCCCAAATTTGACAATAATTATAAATATGCATATAATGCTAAAATGAACTATGAAGCAGTAATAAGCATTTCTAAATGAAAAATAATAAAAATAAATTCCAATCAACTGTGCCAGAGAAAAAGAATCTATTATCCCAATAGCTAACATAATATCATTTTATATGAAAAAAGGAATCAAGAAAACATAGACTAAAAATAGGACAAAGCATTAGAAAATGGGTTAAGCTATCAATTTTCTTGAAATGTTTTCTATTTTTCTGGATTCTGTAATAATTTTAATATTCTTCAGTTTTTAACAATTTGCAGTTGGTTGTAATGCTTGCCAAAATTCAAACCTGAATTCAAACTTCGTTTTTGTGTGTTTGAAATTTTCTATACTAACAAGCTTTTGAAGGCTATTTATTGGTGGCTGGAAGGATACTGGTGAGTTGACTGTGACACTAGGAGGGCACAATGCAGAGCTGCCAGCAGCATTAGCCACACTCTGTAGCACTGTCTGAGCATGATTGACCCCACTGCTCAGTCTGAAATACTACATTCCACAGCACGCCATCTACTTCACCCACTGCATTTCTGTCACATCTCGTCTATTTCTGTCAGTAACTTGATCTAATAATGCTTGCTACTGTAGCTGCCAGATGAAAGGGTCTCTGACCCTTCTTTTCTGTGGCAGAAGTCTTTGAGACTAGGTCTAGTGTCACGTGGGATAATCTAGGTCCCATAAGTGAGTTTACACTGCAAGATAAGTGAGGAAAGTATTTACATGTGCTGTGTGTCTTTGCTCTGAACCAAGACTCACAAGAATTACCTAAAGGGAAAAGGATCGAAATACTGAACAGTCATGATGAAAGACAAATGCCTGCTAAACCTTTTTTAGTTACAATTTCAAATTAAGCACAAATATCTCGATATTATTATTCAAGTTCCTCCAAAATATAACCCAATCAAGTGTCCAAACATTTCTCTTATTTCTCTACTCAAACTCTGTAGTTCACCAAACTGGATGATTCATGATTAATTTTTAATCATGAATTCTCTACATTCTCTACATTTGCTTTTGCTAGCTCACCTTCTACAGCAATATGCCTCTAGAAATCGGCTCCTTTTGAGAGCCTAATTTGTTACTTTCTTATAGAAATGTTCATGATCCCCAATCAGAAACACAAAGCCTCTTCCTATTGCAATCCTATTTTACTCTGCTTTAACACTCTCCTAATGCAACTCATTATATTCTAACTTGTGTTATATGTGCATACTTGCTCATACATGCTAAGCTTCTTAAGAATACATTATTTCCTTGTCTCTCTTTTAGTGCTCCAAAGAGAATCTTGAACATAATTACAGTTATGTACTGGGACCAGAAAAATCTAGGAATCATCCCAACAGTTACTAGAAACTGTGATCCTACTGCTTAAATTTCTCTTGTGTTCTGTTGCTCTCATTTCTCATGGGTACTAGACCAGTTTCTAAATAATTACTGTGTTGCCCATATGCCTAAATTTCCAAGAAGTAATATTTGGGAATCCCAACATCAGAGGGTTCTTGGTATCTTTCAAGAAAAGAATTTCAGGAAGCTTCAGAATAAATCCAGCAATAATGTTGACTAGGAAGCAAAAGCACACTGTACAGGAAGGCAGTGGGCAGTCACAGAAAGGGAAAGAGATGCCCCAGCAGTAAAATGATAGCATTTTAAGTCATTCCCACCTTTCCAGGTGGGTTTAATTATGCATACTTTGCTCCCACCGCTCTACCTGATTCTCTGACTAATTGCAACTCACCCTGCCTTTATCTTTTAGAGTCAAAGGAAACTGTAATTAAATACTATCCCCAGGATCCCAGACATGCCAGGTTTCATTTAAAACTCCTCTCAGGATCCCAGATGTACCAGGTCTTCTCTAGGTTTTTGAAACAAAGCCATAGCCCCAGCTGGGATGTGGAATACAGAAATGTACCTGCTGTGGTGTGTGCGAGAGCCCTTTCCCACCCCTGACATAATCAGATTAATCTTTCAAAAATTCAAATTCAAATCCCAAGGTCTGTGGTGGCTGCATGAAGGAGAGAAGTGGGGGCTGAGAGCAGAACACCACCAAGCTGTAGTGCCCAGAGGAGGCATTGCCTCAGGGCTCATGAGCACACCTGACTGGGTCAACAGGACTCTGGTGGGCCAGCACTTGGGCCAATATGCCTGCCTCCTCCAAGACTAAGTCGGTGTCTCTTGATTTCATCTTGTGGAGGGCAGCTTCCATTTTATGCTATGTGGGAGCTCATGTCTTTATCACATGTGATGGTCACAGCATCAAAGACGTGCGCACACTCATCTCTGCTATAGTGATCACAGCTGTAGATGCCCTGTTTTTCATTGTTGGCTAATTGTCAGTTGCTGCTGCAGAGTTGCCTCATTTGTCATCATTCTACTATTGGTTTCTGTCATGAAAGGTGTTGTAGTGGTTGAGGGTTCATCTACAGAGCAAAGGTTATTTCAAATCTGTAGAAGACCTACAATGGAACCAACCCAGATGCTCAATCAATAGCCAGGCTGGTGATTATGTACAGAGACATAATCTACACGGTTGTGGAATAATACCTACTTAGACTGGGGAAATACAGACTGGCTCAAAGGAACCAAAACCAAAGTATCCTTCTTACCTCTTACAGAGAGACCACCAGCTCAAAAATAATGACAGTCTGACCCACCTCTCTGACCTCCATCCCAAGGGATGTGAAGTTCTAGTTGTGAAGAAGCTGCAAGGAATCATGACACACATTTCTGGGCAGCACTGACTTTGCAGATATTCAGCTGCTGTGTGCGTGCATCCTTGTGGAGGAATTAGTTGTAGGGGAGCCATCAGGTTCGCCAATCTGCCTTGGTTCTTTATTGGTTTTAGCAATTACACAGGCACACCAGGTAGGGCAGGACAGCCAGGGCCAGGAGGGGCGTGGGGATCTGAGAGGCAGGTGAATCCCCTGCCCCCAGGAACCTTCATGCAATTTCTCTAGACTATCTCTGGCATTCTCTCATGCTCTCACTCATGCCTGTGCTCTTGTGCTCTCTGTACCCTTTTCCCCCTCTCTCCAAGGCCCAGGGGTGCACACTCACACATGCACACACCCACTGGACTGAATAATCATGGGAAAGATGTGATACCTAGTTATACAGGTTATACAGGTGCCAGTTATACAGGTCAATGGAGCAAATAACCTGACCAAATCATTTACCCTACAATCCTGTTGTGCAGAAGGTGTAGAGATCCTTCCTATGAGCTTATCACTGGCAGAAGCTATGCATAGTAGAAATCGCAAGTCTGAGCTTGTCACTTGGTTCTGATTTGGAAGGTAAATTAAGCAGGTCTACTGCTGTCAGTCACTGAGTGCACTTAGTTAGAGCTCACAGATATGGGCTGGATGGAGCAGCATAGCTCTTCTTGTGCCTACCTCTTACCTGCCCACCTCTGACTTTCCCCTCCTGGTTCCAGCTCACTTTGCATGTACCTACAATAAGTATGGTGGAAAATTTCTAATCTCAGAACCATTTGCCAGTTACATAGTATGGTAGATTAAAGGAGGACAAGGCCTTGCTTCTGTTACCTCCAAGCAACGATGGGACTGGGGTTAATATTACCAAGTTCTTTCAGTTGTCACAGTGGAAAAGTCTTGACCAAAGATGGAAGGAGAGGCCTCACACTATCTGATTAAAGTTAATGTCAGATGATTCTTTTTGTTAGTATCCTTTAAACTTACACACACATATGCACACACACAGTAGTTCAATAATATAGCAACTGTATGAAATGCCTAAAATGCATTTTAGCATCACACAGTGTATATCTTGGTTCATCTTCAGAATCAGACTGATTTTTAAACAACGAATGGTTCTAATCAATACTGGCTTTTAGGATAAGTATAATGTATACGCTTCTGTTTTAAAATAATTAATATGAGTGTATGTGTGTATTTATGATTGAGCAAACACACTCTAAGCCTGAACTTATTAAAAATAATATACCCATATTGACCAGCAACATAACAGCTAGACGTAATTTAAACTATGATTTGAAAAATCTAAGTCAACTCTGTGTCATCCCTCAAAATTAAATCATAGTTCAAATAAAATAAAATTCATGTCTCTTAGAGGAAATCAAAAATCCACTGGGAACTATACCATGATTGCTCTTTAATGCTTTTTCTTACTATTTTAACTCATGCCCTACACAGCAGTCAAACAGAAACACCAGCAATTTACTGAATGGGGTATACTTCATGATATCTCCGTAGTTTTCCTTTTAAAAGCTCTTTCTTATCGCCGGGCACGGTGGCTCATGCCTGTAAGCTATGAAGCCGCCGGGGCTAGGGATCACAGTTTGAGTCCCACCTGAGGCCTGTAGCAAGACCTAGTTCCAAAAAAAATAGCTGGGCGTGGTGGCGTGCGCCTGTAATCTCAGCTGCCTGGGAAGCTGTGGTTGGGGATCCCTTGAATCCGTGGTACCCTGAGCAACATGGGCCTGCGGTCTCAAAAAAAAATAATAATAATAAAAGCTCTTTCTTATCTTCCTTACCTGAAAAATTACTATTCATACTCAATACTTAATTGAGGCATTATCACCTCTAGGAATTCTTGACTCTTGGAGTTTATTCTTCCACAATGAGTACATATATGATATTTAAGAACATAGTGC
This sequence comes from Uropsilus gracilis, assembly GCA_004024945.1. NCBI lineage: Eukaryota > Metazoa > Chordata > Mammalia > Eulipotyphla > Talpidae > Uropsilus > Uropsilus gracilis. The sequence continues at coordinate 44,310 of PVHY01012120.1, forward strand.
ATCAGTTTAAACTACTGATTTTGTGACATTTGTCAAGTAATTCAACTTCTCTGTGCCCCAGTTTCCTCATTTGAAAATCAAGGATGATTTCTCATAGAGTCATTAAGAAAACTGAAAGAGATGATATACACAAAAGTGGTTTGATCTATTTCCACAATGTGTGAGCATTCAATATAGTTGAGCTATTTTTATGTCTAAGTTAAGGGCGGGGCGAGACTGGGGTCGAGCCGGGGAACATCTGGGACTCGGCTGAGCCCAGGGTTCGCGCGGGTCTCTGTGCCCACGCACCCCGCAGCCGCGCCACCATGGCATGGCCGCCGCGGTCCGCACGCACTGGCTCCAAGCGCTTACTCCAGGTCAGGAGGGGTGGGGCTGGGGTCAGCCCGGAAAGAGGCCGGGCCTGCTGGCGCATCTGAGCTCTTTGAAGACGAAGGGCTGGTTGTGAGGGGGAGGGGGATCGGGTCGGGCGTCAGGGAGGGGCAGGTGGTACGTCTGTCACAGTCTCCTCTGGCCTTCAACATGAGAGCTCTAATCAGGAGTGATATCCTAAGACAATATCCATCCACAGAAACCAAACCAATGAGATACTGGTGGAAAGTGCCTTAAAATGTGCCGCCTGGGCAGGACTCAAGAGGAACAAGGCGAGCACCACACGCATTGAACTGGGAGAACCAACAAAATATGACGCCTACAATGTCACCGAGAAGATTTGAACAGAAACTTGGTACAGAAAAGCTGTCAATAAGGGCACTGCACACCCTCTTTGTTTAGAGGGAAGATACCACAGAAAGCCGGGCATGGTGGCTCGTGCCTGTAATCATCAGTCTGAGAAGCAGTTGGGGCTAGGGAACGCGGTCTGAGTCCTGCTCGGGACAACACAGCGAGACCTAGCCCCAAATAGCTGGGCGTGGTGGCGCACGCCTGTAATCCCAGCTATCTGGGAAGCTGAGGCAGGGGATTGCTTGAGTCTGTGGTACCTCGGGCAACAGTAGCCTGCGGTTCCACGGGCAAAAATAGCAAGACCTAGTCTCAAAAAAAAGAGGCTTGTCTAATGGCAGTGGCCCCACAGCGAAGCCCCAAGGGAGGAGACCTACCATCAGCTGATGGATGTCCCTTCGAGGATCTGCTCTTCCAAAATATAAGGCAGAGTCATGCCCCCAAAGCCAAAGACCTGAAGCATGACTGAAGGAGCAACAAAACGTGGCACAAACTGTGGAGATGAGACCCACCAAGACCAAAGGTGCTCCAAAAGCAGTACAGGAATGATAAACAGCATGTTCTACCAAGTCCCGGGAAATC
>PVHY01012121.1:0-45636 GCA_004024945.1 Uropsilus gracilis
TTAAACATTTTAAATATTATCTAATCTGATAGAGTTACTCAGTACATTTATCAAGATACCACATGAAAGATCAATATTTAAAAAATCTGTATATACCAGTAGTAGAAATATATAAAGTAAACTTTAAAATAAGAATCATATTTATCAAAACACTTAAAATATAATGCATAAGGATAAATCCAAGGAAAGATATGCAAACCTCTTGCTAGGAACTATAAAACATAATTGTAAATAATTAGAGATTCATAAATGGGTGGAGTGAAATTTCATGATTTTTGATACTAACTGAGTATGACAAAGGGCAAATATGGCTTATCCAGTCAGAAAAAAGGAGTATATCTACTGAACTAAGACTACTAAGGGTCAAGGGTTATTTTAAAGTCCCAGTGATTCAGTCAGTGTGATGTTAATACAGCAACACCAAGCTAATGCAACGCAACAGATCCACTTGGTGCATATGCCACTTTACTTCTTGTAAAAAAGCCCTCAGAACCCATGGGGGGTGGGGTGGGGAGAGTGATCAGCATTAGCTAAAAAGTGGTGCTGGATGAATAGGTCATCCTAATTGGGGAACATACATATGTTTCACCTTGTATTTCAAACCATAAACAAATGAAATTACAGATTTTACAGATTTGTTGGTGAAAATCTTTGGACATGCAATGTCCACAATTTGGACATACATGTAATGTCCCAAAATTCAATAGTGTAACACATAATTGACAACATCAAAAGCACTTCATATATTAAGCTTTTAATTTTTTTTTAAGAGACTAGGTCTTGCTATGTTACCCAGGGTTCTCACAAACCCCAGACTCAAGTGATCCCTACCGTCAGTCCCTCAAGTAGCTGGTATTACAGACTTCCACCATGCCTGGCTATTTTTTAGAGACTAGATCTTGCTATGTTGTCCAGGGTCATCTCAAACCCAAAGCAATCACTGGTCTCAGTCTCTCAGCACTGGGGTTATATGCACACGCCACCATGCCCAGCTTTTTGTTTCTAATTTTTAACTTTTTAAGCAAAACCACTGAAGTATGCATGATAAATAGGATTAGCGCCACTCTACAAATGAGGAAACCAAATCTGTAGAAAGTGAAGGCATTTGCTGACAATCACAGCCTGATTCAATGAATGAAGTGGACATCACCAGGTTCAACTCCTATACAATCTGAGAAGATGGAAAATCAGCAGGTTCTAGTTAGATCCCTGTCTTTTCACGCTCCCTTGAGAATAGGTTAACAAATTTAGTACAAGGAAAGAGATCATCCGACGGATGTGAACTGGTCCACTAGAAAGCCTGCCACATAGTAGGTGTTCAAGCTGTCACCTTAGTAGGTACCCGGCTCTCACCTTAACCCATCCTGACGCCCCCACCCTCAGAGGAGGGGTAAGGCCAGCCGGAATGTCTCCAGTGCAGGGCAACACTCTCTGCCACCTCTGATAAATGATGCTGATAAGGCTCAAGAAACTATTTTTAGTGGAGCTGGCACCTGAGCAATGTGATATTTGTCACTTATCAAAGAGCAAAATGGAAAATTGTTTGAAGGTGACAGGATATTTTAGAGAACCAAATGTTCCATTTTCGACACATTCCACATGGTGTTTGCTGTATGCGCCTTCATTTCCTTTTACACGAGTCTGACATTTCCCCCTGGGTTTTCTGTCAGTCTCGCTCTGGCGTGGACTGCAGGGCCTCTCGTCTCAGCTCCTGGCCTTCCAGGGACAGCGTCATCATTGTCCCCGTGATGGCTGCGTGACGAGTGTCCCAGGGGACGGACACTCGCCTGTTCCCAAGCATTTGTTTGACTTCAGTGAACATGACCAGGAACGACAGCAGAGCACAGCTGACCGCTGCCTGAGCGTGCTGGGCGTCCCTAACGAGGGAAAAAGGAAGGTGTTTTTGCTTTATTGTTTTGTCTTTTTTCCCCCTGGAGTAATCATTAAGTTAATCATTTAAACCCACCCCACGAGAAGCTTCTACATACAGATAAGTCAAGGACATTTGCTGGAGACACAGAGATCATAAAGTCATCATATTTCAGAACTAGAAACAACCCAGACATCTCTAGTTCAAGGTCGCATGATGAATGCTTGTGGGAGCCAAATAAGTGAGATGAGTGAAGCCTTTGGAGTGACACCCACAGCCTCCTGGGGCTGTACAGATATGTACTAGCAGCATACATCCCAGGGATGCGAGGCTGGTTCTTTATAACTGGAACCCTAGCTGCTGATCCATTTGAAATATCTACTTCAGAGGCATCCCTTGCAGCTTATGCTGGCCACAAGCTGTGGGCCTGAGACAGACAGAAGATGGCAGACAAACTTGAGCCAGCTGTGAGTTTCCAGTCAAAAACCACCGTCCCAGCAGGCACAGGGTTTTCTCCATTTGTCTTTTTATTTCCACTCTAGAATGTGCCTGGGTATAGAATGGCCATCTTGTGGGCTTGGAAATAGAAGCCACGCAGTAAAGAAGATGATGCAGAAATGAACTCAACAAATCTATTTTGAGTATTTGTTGTGTGGCAAGCACTGCTAAGAAAGGCTCCCATTTTCAAGCACCATCGATTCTCAGAGGGTGTGAGAAACACACAGGAAGGAGGTTATATACTAGTGCATTCTACAAAGGACCAAGTAAGAGGGCACATGGGTATGAGGGTTACATAGATTCAGACAGAGAACTTGACAACATCTGCCTGAGCAGGTTACACTGTCAACAGAGATTCGATGTATCTGAAGATCCACCAGACTCTACTACCACTACCTCCAAGAGAAAGGGTTGACAGGGCGCCATGGAGTGATACCTAAACAACATAGATCTACTACTTCTTCAGAGATTGAGTGTTTACCTATGAAACACTCTGAATTATTTCTTTTCTAATTTACCTCAATTTAATTTTTCTTGGAGTTGACATTTTTGCTCTATCACATGTGCCCATGTTCCACTCGCCTTCCTAGAAACTACCCTTGTCAAGGCCCATCTGCCTCCTTCCCCCATGGCTTATTTTCTTTTGAAATGATGAAATTGAAGCCGGGACCCTAATCTGGGTGGTGTAGAAACCAGGACTCCAATATAGGCAGTATAGAAGCAGGGACCCCCTGATACGGGCAGTATTAAAATATAGGCATACCTGCCATTAGCTGTGTCTGAAAAACACAGTGGCAAAAAATGGCCTAAACAGAGAAGGGTGCTCCTCTTTGTTGCATCTGGGTGTGGAAGAGAGAATGAAGCACCAATAAGGTGTGTAAAAGGAAATTGCAGCTCTGGTTTGGAGGAGGGGAAGAGAGGATAAAAAGAGCAGAGACAAGGTCATGGACTTTTGGGGAAGGAGAGTGGAGGCGAGTTTGGACATCAAGGAGGTTTTGGCTCCTGGAGTAAAAAGACCTAGAAGTGGAGTCTCCCAGCATCGGCCCCGAAAGTTTAGGACCTAAGTGAAGGTGAAGGGGAGGCGACCCTGACAAACTGGTGAGTCACTGTGCAACCCAGATAGACCCGCGCTGTACCTTGTGTTGGGGGCTTCACCTGATGATGACTGAAATGATGGAGACCAGAGGACAAGGACATAACTTGGCGATTTCGGGTTGAGGTACACTAGGACTGAGGTGAACCCCATGCAGCTCCTTGAAGAGCAGAAGTGGGGTTCCTTTCTGTTTGGGGTACATGTGTGGGTGTGGACTATCAGTCTCTTTGTTTTTGTTTTCCTTTACAATAAATGAGACTATTTGTTTACCCTTATTGCTAAGGTTTGATCTCTAGGCAGCTGCTTTAGCACCGGCTGGAAAGTCCTCAATGACAAAAACTAAAAGGGGTTCGTCTCCTACCCTAGTAACAAAATCATTCTCAAATTGAGCGCTGGAGGACAAGCTTTCTTTCTCAAACATATGAAAATAAGTCTCCACCCAGGTGCCCAGTTGCCACTTTAGATTTTATTAAAGTGGTTTTGACAAACAGTCCTTCCTCTTAGCCATACAACTACCAGAAATAAAAAAATAGTGCAGACACCTGATTTCCATACTCCACTCCCTATTTGGGTTTTCCGTTTCACCTAATAATGTATTTCATTGCAAAAATGTCAAGCTCCGATCACACATTGCAACGAGCTGGCCTATCTCTCCAATCTACTTCATTCTGGACGTTTCTCAATCATTCCAGATTTTCCTAATAATCTGGACACTTTTGAAGATTGCAGACTACTTGTGTTGCCCACTGTCCCTCAAAGTTCAGCTTTTCTGGTGTTTTCTCTTTCATCTATCCCTCCTGTCAGCACTGTGATAGCACGAAGTGACACTATGTTCCTCCAGCTTAGCCTAGCAGTAACCTAGGCCTCTTGATAGCCTTCGCTTTGATGGCTCAAGTAAGATGGTATTTTCCACACTTCTCAAGAATGGCGCTACTCTTTGTCCTTACCAGCTTCTTAAGAAAGGGTATTCAGACCAACCAATCACTAAATGACTTCCCTAAATACACCTCGGTGTGAGAACTGATGGAAAAGGACATAAAAATATTGGTGTAAATGGTATAACATTCACTAAAGTGTCTGTTTTGTTTAGAAAAAGGCTTTGCAGAGTATAACTGTAGGTGTATTAATAGGTGTCAACTTTTTGCTGATTAATAGAGCAAATTATTTATCACATAAATTATTTAGGTGCACCTTTAGTTTACGTGCATCTTAATTAAGCATATCTATGGCATTTTGCATATCTAAGAGCGTGCTGAGCCTGTTTCCACTCAACATTGATGTCTGGACTTCATTCATGGACTTATATACACCTTGCTGTCAATGGAGATGATGGTGATGGTGATTAGGATTAAAGGGCCTGGAGATGGGCTGTACATGTGGGAATAAATGCCCCAGAGTTCACTCAGTGTGTCTCTGTCTTAGTTCCACAAGTTCAATTTGAAATGGTGACTTTAGGAAACAGACTCTCTTGTGCCTTGGTCTCAATGGGTCTCAGGTGTCACCTATCAGGCTGGTTAAATGATTGACACCTGAGTGTTAAAATAAATGTCATCCACTGAAATGCCTTGCATTTCTAGGCTGTGATTAATTATTAAGTCTCATGTGAAGGCAAATTACAGGTTGCATATACATTGTCCCTAAATATTAGTAGTCTGCTTGACATAGAAAGTCCTATCATGCATGCTCATCACATGCATGGCTTGCTGTGTGCAAGGAAGCTGCTCTAAGTCCCTCTAAATCAAGTTTTCTGGGCTTCCTCTGAAAACTGCTTCCTCTCACCCAATAGCAGCAGTGAAATTCTTTCTGCTGTAGCAAAAAGAGGGAGAAAAGACAGGCATTGCAGGGTAGAACTGTATATGTATTAATATGTGTCAAATTTTTGCTGATTAATATATCAAATTATATTGAATATATAAACACACAATATATTGATTATATTATATTAATATGCCTAGTTATATTGATTTATATCAAATAATGGTATCATAATAGAAAGTAGAGTAAATTTACATTACCCTCATATTTTATAACATCATAAATCTAAATGGATGAGAGGTTTACATATGAAAATGAAACCAGCAGTTCATAAAGAGAAGTAAAATTGAATATAAGAAAGGGAAGGTTCCACTAAGCATGACAGGCACAGGAGAAAGATTGCTTAATTTGACTTTAGAAAAAGCAAATCTTTCTATGATAATACACCTCTTACAAAAAATTAAAGGGCAATTTGCATTGTGTTTAGAAAATGAAGGTCTACTATCCTTAATGTGCAAATATATTTCTAGCAACAAATTTTTAAATAAAAGAGCTCAAACTGGAAAGAAAGAATAACTAAAAATGTGATTATGCAATCCACACAGAAAAGCACAAATAGTAAAACACAGACAAAAATTCAAACTCATAATTACACATAGTATTTAAATATTAAATACTAATTTAAGTCTACCAGATTGCCAAATAGAAAACAGTCTACCAGATTGCCAAATTCGGGGGGAAAAAGAGATACTTGACCTTCTTGGGAGAAAATTAATATATTTCAAGTCTTGTTTCACATGATTTAATAGGTGGGAACCCCTACCTCCAAATTACACAGTGTTGTAAACCAATGCTACCTCAATAATACGAAAATAATATTTAAAAAGTAAAATTGTTATGATTTCATTCATGAAAATATCCTATATTTATTGCTCTTAGGCATTTCAATTTTCTTTCTACCATATTTTAACTGATTATAGAAAGACAGTAAAGGTGATTTTATAAATAAATTTTAAATGACTTCCTCTTGAATTCTGAATAATTCTAGTCTCCCACCCAAACCAACCGGCCATCTTAAGTTCTGAACATACATAGTCAATAAAATAAAATATTGACAATTCTGTTTCATTTTTTTCATTATAATACCTTTTTTTCCCCATTTCTAACACATTTGTAGTCTCTTGAAGGATCATGTTCAGTAGCGTGATGGCGGCAGTAGTATCTTTATTCTAACGATAATCCATCTAGTGTAAAGTTGTGATGAAAGAGGTTGACTACATTTGATTATTCTTAACCTATTAGGCATATTTACATGACCATTTCAACAAAAGCTTTCAACAGGAGAGGTTTGAAGTTTTATGAAACGTTTTTAATATCTATTGAGAGAGCTGCATGTTTTTCTTTCTGAAGCTAATAAGAAGAATGTGTAAGCAGATTAACAGATCACCTAATATTAAGACATTTTTACATTCTAGAATGAAATTTACATAGCCACGTTTGGTGCTTTTTAATGTAATACTACATTGTAATTACTATAGATATCGATCCTAGAGCAGAGAGCCTGTCCTTGCCCCAGAACTCTTTAAATGCCCAAGATATTACAGAAAATTCTTAAATGATTTTTTAATGACACTACAATAAAACCATTGAGGCATTAAAAAATTTACCCCGATAAGACCCTAAGTTGGCAGTAACATCTTGTTCTATTAGCAAGTTCCTGTAAGTCATGGTTTATTCCTTTACTCCCTGACCATACCTTTGGGATGGAGTCTCCATGATGTAAGTTAATGATCAATGTAGGATAATGAAATAACTCTTGGATTAGGATGTTACTATTTAATGGACACTGGTATTTTCTTTTTAAATTATCGTAGTAGCTGCCGTTAATATATTCAAAGAAGACCACATTTGTACCAGTATTCAATACTGACATATAAAAGCATTTTTATAACTACTCTCAATGACCAAGAAAAAAAAAATTGGCAAGCCACCAAGGCATTGTGATTGAGAGCCAGGAATGAGATCCTGGAATACTTCCACTGTGGTTTTCACTTCAGTGTAATCTTTATTATTTGGAAAGCAGGTCATAAAACTCTGCATGGGAATAGGTTATCCAAGGTAACTTCTCTGTCAAAGGCAAACAATGTTTATGATCTGAGATTCATAAGAGATCACATGTTACCAACAATTAAAACGAATAAGGAAAACAGAAGGATATCTTGTATTTAAGTGTGTCTATTACATATATGTGCATATGTCCAAGTGTGTATATTATTGGTTTGGGTGATAATTCAGTGTATACAAAGGCATCTCAGTTACTTATGCTTAAAACACTCAGCTATTAATGTGCTGGTGTTGTGGTGGGCAAGGAATAAATAACAATTCAGCCTCACTTAAAATGCTTTATGTTTCCATAAAAGAGCTTTATATTTTAATAAAAGTTTTAACTGCTCCTATTCTGATACTGCTGTAGAAATGAGCAGAACTTAATGAAGATGTGGTTTTAAGTAAAGAAATTCGTAATTCTATCACTCCAGAACTGATTTTTGCCACTCAGAATTCTTGGGACTCAACAGTTTGTTCTTGGATGGAAGCTGTTCTTATTTATATAACCCTGTGTCTTAGCTGCAACCTGAAAATTGAGGGGAGGTTAAAACATGGACTGAAAGCTGTAAACAGCTTAAGTGAATACAAATGAAGCATTTTGTCAAAACTGTTTTAATCAAAATTATAAAACAGGGTGAATGTGTTTGTTTTCAAAGTTTGGTTTCTCTTTCTGAGTCTTTTTACCTCTTTAATCCATCTCCCCTCCAACTTCTTATTGCCTCATCAAGGCCTTATCCCAGATTCTTCGTCTGGAGAGTGAGGTATGATGTCCATCTCAAGGAGGGGACATGCTATCTGAGCAAATTTGGGCCAAGCAACACCTTAAGGTGATATTTTTCATGTGCATGGTATGGAGCTACCTCAGGCTATCTCTGATACATACACATCTTGTTTTTTGTAAAACCATAAAATAGATGCATTTGTATATTAAAAGGACTTAAAACCATAATTGGAAAGATGTAATTCAAGGAAATAGGGAGTTAGCTCAGCATACAAAGATGATTCCGACTAAGGAAGGGTACAGAGACTTTGGGGGAAAACCAGAGATCTTTCTAGAATTATTGAAAAATTCCTATGTTTATGATTTTCCCAACATATTTTTAAGAGTTTAGATCTCCAATTGTGCTTATTTTCTTACATTTTTACCAGTGTGATAAAGACATAACTCAAAAACAAAGTAACAACCATATGCAAGCCATGTCTTCAAATTGACAGGAATCTTCCATCTGTGGGTAGAATAATGGAAGGAGTGAATAGGACTTTGCAATGTTAAGGAAATAAATGATCTATTTGGGTTTAGAGAGGCTAATGCCAGTGGGGTGTGTGTGTGTGTGTTTTGATGAAGAAGCAATGACATATTTCTATTATTATTGTAGTTTTACCACTTTGGGTATCATTGAAAGACATGAAAAAAGTGATCTCTTGAAACTTTATAATCAAAATATTCAATTCAAAAAGGAACAATACTCAATCTTGTTTTCCTCCTAATAAAAGTGGAAGCAAATATTCCTACAGCTAGCAAGTACCAGAAACTATTAAAATGCAAAAGTGGTTGGAGGGAGGGAAGGAACCTTTGCAAAGAGAAAGCAAATTCAAGGTGCTGTAGGGAAGGGCATTTTAAGAGGTTGAGATGACTTACATAAAGACTGTGAAAGAGTTTGCAAAGGTCCCTTAAAGTCATTTAGGAAAATTCCATCTCATTGAAGCTACAGCTATAGCTTTTCAGCTTTTCCTAAATGAGGAAGAGAAAGACTCAGGGTGTAGCTGAACAGGAAAATATCATAAGATATAGAAATCAAATAAAGAATTCCAAATATCACCACATATATACATATCACTCAAATGATAGATCATTCATAAATTGATACTCAGGGTTGAACTGCAAGAATATAAAAAGAAATGTTTCAGTTGAAAGCACAGCATATTCTTACGGCATCCATCTTAATTCCCAATTTGTCTTCCAATTCCATTTTCTCCATTTTCTGTGTTCATCTTTATCCTATCAACCTAACATCTGCCTGGCTTGTCATTCCAAATGCATATAAACTACAAATGTCTCTGATTGGTTTGAGAATCATGAGAAGGGACGATGTCAAGTCAGTTTAGGATTGCTGACTAAAATGTCACTTTTGTGACAGTCCTCAGTCAAGAGTGATTAGGAAGAAGAATCTATCCTCAGCATGATGCCAGCTGCTGGGTTCCTGAGTAGAACTCTTCAGGAGTGAGAGGGGGCAACTTAGACATAGCACACTACCGAATACTTCTCTGAGATCTGAGAGAAAGGTGGTTTTATTTTGGGGTGAGAGGAACCAAGAATAAACTTCCCTGCATTGCCACTGTTACATGTTATTTCATTTTGGAGGGCATGGCGTCTAGCACAAGAGCCTTGGAAGAAAGAAGTGAGAGAATAACAGGAGATGTCCCAAGTAACCAGGCAAAGGATGTTTTATGAAGGCTGTCCCAGCCTAAACACAAGTTTCTCAAAATGTGTTCAAGCCCTGATGAGCTTGAGAAAGTGCCTCCAAATGGAGACTGTGGCATGAAAGCTGAACAGGAAGGGAGAGTAGAATTGAATTGCTTCTTTTTCCATCTCATTGAATTCTGACACAAGTTGAGATTCTTTTCCCCAAGGTAAGGACACTCAGTGAAAATTTTCTCAAATGGTCTGTATGTTCTGGATGTTCTTGGTGTTTAGAACTGAGTCAGTTCTTCAAGGTAAATGGGAGGTTCTGCTTTAGAATAGAAGGAAATGTGAAGGGCACAATTCTTTGACACAGACCGTGGTGTGCTTTCGTCTACATTTTCCCCTACATTCTGAAATCAAACAAGCAAGCAGTATTTTTCTTTCCTTAATTTGAGCTGACAGCATGAAAGAAGGAAATTTCTAGATCATGCCACCCAGTTAATCCAGTGGATTTAGGAATCAGATTTGGAAAACTCACCCTGTACAATTTATCATCTTTGTGACCTTGGACAACATCCTTAACATCTCTGTGCCACAGAAGTTCATGTACCAAGTGAGAACAATGATGCTTGTCTTAGATGGATGTGGTGAGTCATTGAGATGTTAACTGACATGCAGACAAATGCTGGGCGCTGAACTTGGCACATCCTACATGATAAATAAATGCGAGTAGTCATCAGAATCGTCATTATAATTATAATGTGATGTGTGGTTCTGGTTCTGGTTATTAGAGTAAGAAAATGAGAGCTATTCCCCAAGTACCAGTTTTCTATTATTTTATGGGTTGCATTTTTCAAGGAATTCAGAATATTTCATCAACAGAAATTTCTTAAGTTTAAGTGGCTTTTACTTAATTGTGAAATATGAATTTGTGGTTTTGCCTTGTTTTTATTTTGTTTTGTTTTTGAACAGAGGATTAAAATTAAAATTCACTTTATAAGCATTTTTTTTTTGGTTCACAGTTTAATAAAATATCTTCCTGGTGTTATAAATCTCACCTTGGAATTTCAAATTCCAATTTGAGCAAACAGATCGGTTACCATGAAGAGTGAATCAACAGTACAAACTTAAGTGAATCATTCATCACCCAGTTACATGTGAGTGATAGATGATTTACTCTAAAGGAATTCTTATTTATTTTTCTTATTCTGTTGTAGTAAGACAGTGGTTATAGCCAAATAGTGGCCCTTCTTTAAAACCGTTATCTTTAAAAGGTCATTATTTTTGGACCCAAACCCATATAGATTATCAAAATACTTCAAAAGCATGTTTTTTAGATGTCTATTCCTCCTCTTTTCTCTCTCCTTTCCCTCTCTTTTCCATTTTCTCTCACCCACATACCCCTTTGCTCCCTCCTCCTCATTCTCCCCACACCCACTTTTCTCCTTCCTTCTCTCCCTCTGTTTCATCTCAATGAGATTAGACTGTCAGGTACAGCATCTTACCGGCATATGTCTGGCATCTCAGAAGCTTGACAACCCTACAATCTCCTATAATTTGTGCCTTAAGTGATGTTTAGAGCACAGCTTCTTATATATGTGGTCCAAAGAACCATGTCCCTCTACCAAGGAAGATCTTTTTGGCCAGAACCTACAGGTTTGAGAGAGACACACGCAGAGCACTAAGAAAAGAACATCCATCTTGTTGGTCAGATCAGCCACATCACCCCTGGCCATCTCTGGGGTGATGAGTTCCAGCCATGTCACCCCCACATCCCCACATGCTTTGATTCATAGAGCTTTTCCTCTGCAATTTTTAGCATACCATCTTTGAATGGGTAGAATCCATCCATGTTTCTACGGGGATTTTCATTGGGAGCTTTGATAAGACTGAAATGTATCCCTTTCCCATTCCCCTTTATCCCTAGCATACAAAGTGTACAATAGAGGAGTAAAGGAATGAGGGAGTGAATGTCCTCTAAGTGTTGGAGGCCTGTTTCAATTACAAAATTTTCAACTTCACTCTTGCTGGAGAAATCTCCATGCTTGAGAAGAAAGGAATGGTGTGATCTTTTTGATAACTTATTTCAGCTTCGCCTGAGCTCATGGTAATATGGTGATTCCTTGCAGAGCATCGATAACTTCATCCCACTCCCACCTTCAACCCCCTGCCCCCATCCTTACCCCTTCTCTTGGTCTTGTGGTTTATAACCTCCTTTTTCTTTATTTTCCTCAAGGGGGCGCTTCAAACACTATTCAGCTCAGCATCCTGTTTTATCATCTTGCCACACCCAGTCTTTTCACCTGATTATTTTCTCCTTATAACTCAAATCTATTTAAGCAGCTAAATCGCGCACAGCATGGATATTTGGCTTCATTATTTAAAAGTAAATACAGGCTAATAAACTATAGCTTAGGGTGAATGACAATCTGGGGGTGAGGTGTAGGTTGGACTATATATCATAGTTAACATTTCTCACTTTTATCTCCAACACTGACATATAGTCTGTTCAGTTTTCTTCACTTACATATAGATTCCATCCCCTAGCTAGCTGTTATTATAGTCTGTGTTTTATTTTCTAATTTGTAACAAGGGTAAGATTCTAAGGCTTCTCTTTTTCTTAAAAACAATTGAAAAGGATGGATTTTATTTAGCCTTTGCATTCTCTGGGTAGCCCCAGTGGTAAGTGGAGTCCATTTTGCTGATAATTGCTGAGTGCTCTAGACCTCTGCTTCCACACAGCTTCTCAGGAGGAAGAGGCTGAATTTCAGTAATGTTTACTTTTTTACCTTCTCTGTGAATATAGAATGACTGACCTGTGGATGAGGCTCTTAATCCATCTACGCATCTAGTTTCAGGATAATGATGTCCAAGAGGGCGTGGGCACTCTTCTGGTGCAGTGGCGAGAGAGAAAGCAGCTGAACAGCTATAGAGTAAATGCTGGAAGCAAAGAGACGTTGACCTTGCATAACTTTTGATAGTTACAACATGGTAATACTTCCATAAACCCGAGGTTTGGCCAATAAAAGTTTCTCCATGGATAAAATGGCTACACATTATTTCACTGAATTCTCACAAGCATGCTAAGAAATAAATACTACCATTTAGGACCATTTTACAGCGGCAGAAGTTGAAGCTTATAGGAGTTAAACTACTTGACTAAGACCATAAAGTCAATAACGATCAAAACTGGGCTTCTCGTCCAAGTCCTGGCAGCCGGTGCCTGCTATTTCTAAACATTATGATGTGTACCCTGTTTGGCAAATGGTTATCAGGAGACTATGTTGCATGTGAATTCATTTTGAAAATTTCCACTCTGTCCACCCTGGCAAATCCACTATTTAATTTCATCATTCAGCAAATGGATTTATAAAGAGCCTCTGATCTGCCAATTACCATGTGAGGCCCTGGGGAACCAAATTGAGCAAGGAAGAAAAAGTCCTGTTCTCATCAAAGTATTATGTGAGGAAAGGACAGGAAAATCAATCAAATAAAACAATAGTGCCTAATAATACTTTCCCCTACATTGGGAAAAATGGAAGTCACCAGAACTCTTAGGAACAGTTTCTGTATCCATCCATACTACTTGGAAGGTGTCATTTTCAAGGCACATAGGCTAGTTTATTAAAAGACTTCAAATAACTAATCTAGATACTGAGGTTATAGAGAGATCATCTCTATTCACCAAATGACAAAACTTATTTGATTTGCCAAATGACAAAACTTATTTGATTTGCCAAATGGCAAAACTTATTTGATAGCATCGTAACAGAAATGTTAAACCGCAAAAAACCAGATAAATAGAAAAGAGAGTCAGGTACAAAATAAAAGCTCTTCCTGACAACTGATGACTGAGTTTCTCTTCTGCATTCCCCAGAGAAAGTGCATGTAGTTGAAATGGGAAATTTGAAGATCTTCTATTCCGACCTTGGACAATATTATAGTTGTCTGAACTTCCCTGCATGCCCCTTTATTAGTGAACCTTGATATGATGACCTAAATGATTCCTCTAACATTGACATACCATGATACCAACATTTCAAGAAAGTTAATAAAGCTGCCATTGTCACTTTTGAAATGACACTTCTAGTTCTACCTTTGTATATGATCAACTTCCACAAAGCCTGGTAGTATTAGAAGCAATATCCCTACTGAATTGTCTCTGAAATTTCTCAAGAAGTCAGTATATTATGATTCCAAAGTGTTTCAGCCTTCAGTCCCCCATGCCCTGAAAATAATCTACCTTTCCTATCTTACTGGCACTATTATTTACTCTCTGAAATTTCAGTTACTTAATTAGTTGATGAAGCAAAGAAAAGATAATAAAAATAGAACTTGTAATAAAATAAAAATTTACTTATTTCCAAAAATACAACAATTCTCATATTAATTAAAGTTACAAAAAACGTCTACCTTCTTTAAATCACAACTACACACGCACAGATATGGTTCTCAAGCAGGAACAATTTTGTGCCTTGGGGACAGTAGGTCATGCCTAGAGGGGCATCAGTTGTCATCTTGAAAGTGTATCTGACAATCAGTGAGTAGAGTTCAGGAATGTAGATCAGAAACCAGTAACACATAGGAAGATCAGCAGCAATGAGGTTAAAAGAACCCCAGTTGAGTTGATGCAGAGAATCATTGTTCTAGAAGGCTGGAAGATGTATAAGATGTGGGAAGCCAAACATGGATAACAGATATTCCTTAAATAATGGCACAGTTTATCTAGTCTCACCCATCTCCAATACACTGGAGATGGTTCTTGCCATGTTCTTTTATATATAATGGCATCCCCCCTAACCTCCTATGATTGACCCATCAGAGAGACATGTCCCTGAAAGATAAAGGTGTTTAAACCCACAGGTGTTTTTCTGCTAGATCATGAATCCCCCCATCCTCCTACCCCTAGTGCTACATACCACAAGATCGTGGTTTTACCTTCCCTACTTTTGCATCATGACCATCCTTTACCAGAGTATTCAAGGGAGCTTGGAACCTGTAATAAATGACAGTTCACGTTTAGTGAGCCCTCGTCTATGACGCTGCCTAAACTGTCTCAATTTCATGGATCTATTTTCCTTCCTTCGGTCCAAGGCCTTCAACAATAAGACTCTTCATTTATTTTTCCCAAATGCATTATCTGGGAGGTTCTGCTTCTAGTCCCATAAGTATATTTAATTTTTTACCAGCGTCAGTATTGTTTCCCTGCTTTCTCTTGTTCACCAAAAAATCAGAAAACAACTAAGTGACAAAATGTGCTTATTGTTTTAGAAGATAAAAAAATTGCAATTTAGGGAGGACAAATTCACGTAGAACCTCAAGCCATGTCCCAAGCAGGGATGAGATGTTGAAAGGGATTTTTATTAAAGAAAAAGGAAAATGAGGTAAATTGTTTTTCAAAGGAATGAATCGTTGCCAAAGTTAGTCTACTTTGTTGTCACCTAACTGGTTATTGATTTTAGAGTTAAAACGTTCATAATCACCAGTCCTTTTCATCAATTTTTCTGCTATCCTTGCAAATTGTTTGGTTGGTAGTTTTTCCCACACAACTGTGGTTTGACCCAATCTGGAGAACTAGGTGGAAAATGTGTTTTGTCTGAAACACCTGACCCAGCTCTATTTCTAAGTGTCTTCCCTTGCATCCATTTTCATGCTCCTTCCATGGGCTTTGCAAAAAAGAACCTGATTGCTACCAAGATGGAAAAAAGATGATGAGAGGGTCAACTTCACTGGGAGAGTCCAGATATTCATGAGAAACTTAAACTGAAAGTGTCTTTCTAGTTTCACAAACCAACACAAGATAGAGAGGGTATGGGAGTGAGCGAGTCCCATCCCCAAGGTCTCAAAGACTAGGAGTGCAGCCTTGCAGAGTTGAGATCCCACCTCTTCTGTCTGTCTAAACTTGGGCCTCTTCTGTATGTCTAACTTAATGTCTGTATCTCAATTTTTTTTTGAGACTCGGTCTCTCTGTGTTGCCTGGGGGACCACAGACTTATGTTGCCCGGGGTACAAAGGACTCAAGCAATCCCCAGCCTCTGCCTCCCAGGTAGCTGGGATTATAGATGCACACCACCACACCCAGCTATTTTTTGAGACTAGGTGTCGCTATGTTGCCCGGGGTAGTCTTGAACCTGAAGACTCAAGTGATTCATAGTCTCGGTCTCCCTTATAAGGCTGGGTTTAAATGTGCACGCCACTGCACCCAGCCCTGCTCCTCAACTTAATCACCTTTAAAAGGGGGATAACAATCACAGCCCTATGTAAAATTACAGTGAGAATTTAATGAACTCATATATACAAAGTGCTTGGCACATCCTCAACCCTCAGCACAAGTAAATTGAGGCTTGTTTGAGTGACCATGTCTGCCACTACATGTGCTATTCCTAGAACTTTCTCAAGAGTCAATAGCATCAAAAAGGATGTTATTTCCCTCTGTATTTCATATTTTAAGTTGTACTTCTATCTCTAAAAAAGAGTCTTATAAATGTTACCTAGCCTTCTATACTCTTCTACTCCAGGCAAACAAACCAACACATTAACCACAAAAACAAACAAACAAAAATCATGTTTTTTCTCCCATGGATTCACAGATATTACTGGAAATTCTGATATTTGTTCATTGTTGTTTTTCACATTATAATCTATGCTAGCAGGGAATACTGCATTTAAATATCTAATTAAACAGTGCTGAGAGGTCCTACCTAATTATTTAATATACATCTCTTAGTTAATGAAGCTGTTAGGCTGGTGTGTAGCAGGAGTCAAAGTACCCTCACTGAGTTTCTCTGCAAGATAATGGGGTTAGCAAAGCAGATATCACTAACTCCCACACATCTTACACCCCACTTTGTGATTAAAGCTTGCTGTTATCATTAAAAAAAAAAAAACAGGTGTTAACTAGTTTGTCTCAAATAATCATAAAATTAAATCTTATGAACAAATCAATGCAATATTAATGTAATAAGAGCTTATTGATAAAGGGTCTGAAATAGTGTTCCTGGAATCATTTGATGGGCTCAGTTAAAAGAAAAGTATCAGTGAACAAATTATTCCCTCTTGAATATCAAAAGTAAATATCAACCTAATGTTGAGATAGATGTCACATAAAATACTTTAAGTGAAATTAATAATAGTCCACATGGATTTATTAGTACCTTTTACTTTGTTGGGCTATGTAGACACTACTAAATAAAGCTTCATTTTCAAAAATACAGTTTCCACCACAAGAAAACTTGTGGAAAAATGAGTTCCAGTAAAATAACTGATTTCACTAGTCAAAGGTGTTCCAATGCAGACATTTTGTTTCTATACTTGTACGCTAAAGGAATATGTTGTTCATCCTTCTTCATGTGCTTTGCCATGTACATGTAATACCTGTAACATGAGAATGCATTCAGTATCTTTTCAAATGAATAAATGATGTCTTCAATATGTTTATCTGAAATAAATGGTACCAAAGATTCTAAGACATTGTTTTAAATATCAGTCTCAAAACAGGTCACCTATTCTCAGTCAGACCTTCTGAGAGGGTTTGACTCTATTTTGTCAGAAAGTTTGAAAATAGTCCCATCAGTCACAACCCTTAAAGAGGTAAATTTTCAAAGGGATGTGACTTTTTCTTCATGACACAACTATGGGATTAGCTAGGTTAATGACACCACAAATAGATAACAGGGAGCTAATAAAAATCGGTATTTGATGAGAGATGTAAGCAGTGACCTTACTAAAAGTAACTTTAAATTCTGATTAGCGGTTGATGTACTTAGCATGTAAGTTTTTAGATTTCTGAAGGTATCACAGATTTGAATATATTATATTATGATGCATGCTGGGTACAGGTATTTTCCACTCCGTACATAAAATGTGATTCTGACATGATCAGGCTTATCTAATGAGTTAAAAGAACTGATTTAAGAGAAATATATGACAGATCTAGGACTTTCTTTGGCAGATATTTTACTCTTAGGTAAGAAGAAAACTACTAAAGAAACCCTTGGCAATGGGAGAGGAAGCCATTCTAACTAAAGCACATTGTTGAGCCCTTGAATTTTCCTCCCCCCTCAGATTCATAATTAAAGGACAAATCAGGAATAATACCTAAGATTGGCATACCACAAAACCCCTCTTGATCTAACCCCCATCCTCATTTCTGGCTTTATATTGTTCCATCCCTCAATCCCAGTTGTTGAGCTCTGACCATACACCTCTCCATGTACCATAATCCAGGTGATAATGGAAACTTTACACTGGCTGGTGACATCATTGAAATCTCTTCCCTTGAGTCTTACTTAGTGCACTACAAGGATTCCTTCCTTAGTGCACTACAGTACTATCTTTGTGATAGTGCATATCAGTGAATCTCTAGTGCACTCCCTATGAATTTTTAAAAATACTTTCACAGGGAAGACAAATGATGCTTCAGTAGACAATGAGTTCTGCATCAGCAATTGAAGGAAAATAACCATAAAACTTGAGTTACTATGTCTCTGACCTCTGTTAATTCCCCATAAAACACACACACACACACACACACACCAACTAGACAAACAGGATTATGTTTTTCAAAATGGTTTATGACTTAGGACTATCTGTCTGTCTGTCTGTCTGTCTGTCTGTCTGTCTCTATCAGAAAAGTATGCATGAGACTTAGAACTAAAACACTTCTTCATTTACAAGTGCTAATCTCCAAATTATTTTCCCTAGAACTGATGATAATCATATATTGTCCAGAATTAACAATGGATATGTTAGAAGTCACACAGGCTCAGCTAGGAAATCTGAGGTACAGGAGGTCAGGCCAGTCACTCAAAGATGCCAACCTAATCACTGGAACTTGGGTTGGCATTCGGAGGTTAATTCGTTTGCACCTTTATCTTTCAGCTTAAAGGAAGAAAGAAGGGTGAGTGTCACATTATGGAAGAAGCTCAGTTGCCCTATAATTAAAAATCAAAGGCATGCCACACAGACTCTGCTTAACATTCATGACTATCACAAGTGAATCTCATAAATTACAATGATTTCTTTGTCCCCCAAAATCAATTTGGTAGATAGATTCACCATTTATACACACAGCCCCAGTTTCACATTTATCTCAGACTTAGTGTGAAGGACAGTGTTGCATATAGCCAAAGAGCATACATTGAGGAAAATGAATTACATATGATATTGTATATCTTACTTTAATATCAACAATAATCTTTCATTTTCTAAGCATATTGCATATAAAGTGGGCATTATGAACTCCTGCACCACAAGCAAACAACAGGAGCTTATCATATGACAAATGATTAATGTTTCCACCTCCAGGTTACCTTGGGTATAGCCAGGATGCATCTCAAAGATGTGTTAAATATCTATCAACACCTTCTGCAGTGATTGCTATTAAAAGAAGATCATGAAAAAGCCTCCAAACTTGTCTTTCTTTAGGGTTAGATTCATAGGGAAACAGGGTTAGATTTACAGAGGAAAAAGTAATTAGAGGAATTCCTGAGAAATTAGGTAACTTTTGACACTTGGAAACTCATTAATTCATTTATTCACACGACAAATATTTGTGGAGGAATGAGACTATACAATGTCAGATATTAGACTCTATAAATGGAATTCATAGCAAAGTCCTGCCTTTTAAAGCCATTAATTACATTCTTTGGAAGAAGTTTTTTAAAAAAGGAATTTAAAATGTCAGTAGTGGTACAGGCTATCGAGGCCAAACAAAAAGTAAACAGAACTAGTAAAGGGAGCTGTTGCAGGCAACCCCAAGGGGAAACAGAGTGACCTGGATTTGAGTCTTCACCAATGTGCTTAAGAACTCAGAGCAAGATCTAATGTAGGCAGGCAGAGAAAATTTAATAGAAGTTCTACTTACAAGGGAAATGAGAACAGGGAGAACAGAGAGAGAGATTAATTGGTCAATAAGCATGACCTATACACTCAGTGCTAAGACCTTGAATGCATGATGACAGTAAGAAAAGCCAAGCTACAGTAAGGCCACATGTGCTTGGTTTTATACTAAGGATAGCTGCTTAACTCCACTATAATCTCACAGAAGCTCCCTTTCAGGAAGTCAAGTCATGGCAGAGTCACAGTATGGTGGGAGTTGTAATCCTCAGTGTCTGAGAATTCTTCTGCTTGGAGGTGGGGGTTAGAATCCACAAAACATCAGTTGGTGAAATTCATTCAGAATACACTGTTCCTCCCACAGAATTATTTTGTGGTTGAGTAGAGAGGAGGGAACCTGACTCTTGAGTGTCTGTGTTAATAATTTACAAAGAATGGTGGCCTGTGTCAAGTCCTTTCTAGTAAGATAGTATTTCTACAGAGAACTGAAGGATGTAATTACCTGTACTCTGTCACTGTTCAGAGGGAGAAATTTCTAGGCAGAATTAGCACCTATGTCTACCCTGAAGCAGGAATGGCTTTGGCATATTCAAGATATAGCAAGTGGTCAGTGTGGCTGAAGAAAGATGAGTGTGCATACAGAATAAGTAAAAACAAAGAGAGGGGAGGTAGATCATTCAGGGTCTTGTAAGTTACGATGCATTAGTTATTACACAGAGAAACAAAAACTAGTTGTATTAGTCAGGGCTCACTGGAGAAAGATAAAACTAACCACTCAATGAGAAGACTTGAAAGCATAGCCTTACATGCTTACATGCTGATAGTGACCAGGCTGTTCTGCCACTTGCTATCTTCAAACTGGAGAAATGAAAAATTAACTGTAATTCAGTCTAAGTCCAGAGTCTGAGGGTGGGAGAAGAAGGGGATCCCAACTCACACAAAGAGTCAGTTTGTACTTTCTTTGTCCTTTTGTGCTATTCCTACCTTCAGAGGATTGGGTGATTCCCAGTCCCCTTGCTGAGGGCAGACTTCCTTCTCATGATTCCCATTCAAATGTTAATCTTTTCTAGAATCACCCTTAAAAACACATTCAGCTAAAAAGGGCATTTTACAGCCTAACTGGTATCCTTCAATCCATTCATGCTGATACACAAAATTAAAAATTACACTTGCTGAAGTGGTATATATTTTGTATAAAAACACAAATTTATAACCTTTAATATATAAGAATAAACAGAACTACAGCCTTATCTTTATACTGTGTTCTAAAAGAATTATGAATAGCAATTCACTTAATAATTTAATTTTGTGAAAATATAATCTTGAATCAGACTTTCTTACTCTAAATCACTATCTGGCTTTGGTTATTTATTTAGGCTATCTGTAGCTCAGTTGTCTTATCTTTCTAGTAAGGATCATATCAGTATCTATAACCAACCTTGTGAGCATAAAGGCAAATGTATATATATCATACCATATATAAAGGTATGTATATATATATATGTATACACATAATTGATAGCAATCAAATCCAAGTGAATGTCTTAGAAAAAGATTTATTTAGGAAAGACAAAACAAATCAACGTTTTAAAATTAAGAACATGATCACTACATCAAAAGAAAAATCATAGAATCATCTTATAGTCAGAAAAAACAATCAATAACCATTGATTAAAATAAATTAATCATACAAAGGATAGAAAGACATATAGAACATGTTCACTCAGATGAAAATCAATCATCAAAAGAAGAAACTCACAGTTAGCACTGTGAATGAGACAAAACTAAATATTTAGTCAAAATTATACTGAAGTTCCTATACAGCTTAAGAAGGATATTTTAAAAATTGAAATTGATATGAATGGAAAAACAAGAAATTAAAGGGTCCTTATTTCCATAAACATAATTGAGTTCACAGGCAATTTAATCAATTACTAAGTTTCGGAAATTACTGAATAGAAAATCACATATTTCCTTCATAGTAGTAAAACATTTTTAAATGTAAAAATATCCAAAATATACAGAGACCACATAGAACTCACAAAAGTCACAAAAAAATGAACAATCCAATCAAAAAATTGGAAGAAGATATGGATAGACTCATTTCCACAAAAGACATAGAGATGGTCAACAGGCACAAGGAAATACGTTCAGCATCATTTACCATGGAAAAGAGAAGTAAAACCAATGGGACACCATCTCAAAAGTGTTTGAATAACCCATATGAAAAAAGATAAGAGACAACAATGATGGCAAGTGTGGGGAGAAAAATAAACTCTAGTACACTGTCAGTGGGAATGTAAATTGGTGCAGTCATTATGAAAAATATACAGACTTCTCAAAAATTAAAAATTGAACTACCATGAGATCCAGCAATTGCACTTCTAAGTAACTATGCAAAAAAATGAATACACTAACTTGAAAAGATAGAAACACTCCTGTGTTTATTGCAGCATTATTTACTGTAGCTAAAACAAACTAAGTAACTATCAAACAATGATCACATTAAAAATATGTGATGGACCTGGAAGGAATCATATTAGAAATAGGTCAGAAAGAAAAAGACAGAAACAATATTGCTTCACCTATAGACAGGATAGAGGAATAACAATCAGAAAACCAGGAAAAAGTCAAAATAAGCTAACAGTGGAACTGGGGCAGGCAGCTAGGGAGGGGGAGGAGAAACTGGGGAATGGGTTAGCATAAGAAGATCTAGGTGAAGGTTCATGGCTGATAAGGTGAAAGGGAAACACAGGGAATGCAAGTATATATGTATATATGTATATATATACACACACACACACACACACACACACACACATATATATATATATATGTGTGTGTGTGTGTATATATATGCATAAATATGTAAACAACAAAATGCTTACTAAAAAAAGAAAATAATTCAGTTTAAAAAAATACGTGTATAGATACACAATGGGATACTTCCCAGTTATAAAATCTTGCCAGTTGCATCATTTACAATAATAGAGAGGGACCAAGTAGTGATTTTTCTAAGCAATGTAAATCAGGAAAAGAAAGACATGTAGATTGTAGGATTTCACTCATACATGGTATAGAAAGAAACCAAGCAAATCAACCAAGACAAAGCCTTGGACCATGACAAGAAAATGATATTTGCCAGAAGGGCAGGGTTGGGGTGTTACAAGCAATGCTGCCTCCATGCGTATAGAAACTGATTATTATCACAACACCACAGTTTCAGAGAAAAGAAAGAACTTTATTGCAATTTGACTAGAAGGAGGCAAAAGATAAACCTTCAGATTTTCTTCCCAAGGATGGGGCATTGGCAATATTTAATGAGCTGGGGAACAAAGAAAAATATTTTAAAATGTAAGTAGGTAATATCTGATTGGTTGGTTTTTGCTGATTCATGGTGTCACAAAAATTTTGGTCTAGAACTGCAATTAAATTGCACCCATGGCTGCTGAATGTTGTCTGTTTAACCATGAACTAGACATGTGAGTTCTACTTCCTATGACTAATTTTCAGTAGTGAAAAGTAACCTCAAGGCCAGCTAACTTTCTTGTGGGCTTGCCTTTAAAAGACAATTATCAATTTATGAAATATCTGTGTTTTCCTGATTTAAAATGGGGAGGGTTATTTTTGTTCCATCATCTCACTCTTGCAAGCCCACCCTGCTGTTCTTATAAGATAAGCAAACACAGAAAAGAACACCAAGTCCATTTCAGATTCAGGTGGTGAGAAAAAGTGGTAGAGACAGCTAATTGGATGGTGGAGAATGTAACTAGACTTTTGGTGGCAGGAGTGGCAGAGTTTGTGCATTTATTAAACCTTATTTTACACTTGTAAACCTGTATTCTTTTAACTCATATATTATAACTCGTATATTCTTATATTCTTATAACTCATATAACTATAAACCAATGATAGCTCAGTAAATAAAATAAATAAAAGGTATTATAGAATCAAAAAGAACGAATACCTAAAAATAAACCTACCAGCATATATACAACATCTGGACAGAAAGCTAAAACTTTCTTTTCAAGAAATTAAAGGAGACAAACAGAGGAATACACAATATCCTTAGACTGGAACACTTGACATTTCAAAAAGTCAAGTCTCAATAGATTGTTTTATACATTTAATGCACCAAAATATTGAAAGAATTCTTTTCATAAAACCTAATGTTATATTGCTAAAACTGTCCTCTCATTTAATTCTTCCAAAGTGGGTACTGTGTATTTGAAGTTATATCTGGTTTGTGTTTATTTCCGTTGGACATTGCTATTATGAACCTTACACCAAATCCAAGTTGACCTTTTCTCCCACCCCACCCCACCCCATCAACTTTCATTCTCAGAATCCTCGCTTTGTTTATTGGTGTTCTCAAGTTGTTGCATTTTGCTTTGCCGAATTATGTGCTACTCAAATATTCAACATTCGTCTTTCGGACTTACTTTACTATTTATAGTTCCACAAGTTTCTTCATTTTGTTGTAAATGACAACATTTTGTCTTTCTTTTTGGCTGAAAAACTTTAGTTATATAGAAATACCGCATCAGAGTGAAGAATCCTCGGGGGTGGAGCGGGGTTTGGGAAATGGTATGGTTTAGGCTGTTTCTAGGTACTACCTACTGTAAATAATGTTGCACTAAACAGAACAATCATTTTGAATGATTTTTGAATCATTTTGATTCTCCCATCCATGAAAATACTGTTTCAATCTCCTTGTAAAATGGTCTAAATCCTGTTCATATGGTCTTGTAGCTTACATTGTAATAAGCTCTTCATCTTGTTCTTGAGCTAATTCCAAGATATCTGATTCTTTTAAAAGAGATTATGAATGGAGCTATTGTCCTAAATTTTCATTTCATGTATCTTTCAATCTAAGAATGGAAGAGAATGTTATATGTTGATGTTGCTGTATTTATTTGTTTCTAAGAGCTTCTGCAGCAAAATCATTAGTTTGTCTATATATACTATCATATCATCTACAAAAAATGGTCGTTTTACTTATTTTACCACCTCGTCCCCCCCCCATTGTTGATTGTTAAATCTCTAATACTAATTTAGATTGTTAAATCTCTAATACTAATTTAAAGAGGTGATGACAATAGGCATCCTTAAAGGAAAAGCTTTCAGTTTCCATCATTGAATTGTATTGGCTGTATGGTTGTGTTAAGTGGCCTTTGGCATGGTGATGAAGGTTCTTTCTGTTCCCATCATGTTTAAAATTGTTATAATAAAAGGTACTGAGTCTTACCAAATACTTTCTCTGCATCTATTGTTATAATCCTAAGATTCTTGTCTTAACTTTTGTTGATATAATGTATTAGATCTATTGGTTTATATAGGTTGAAACACCCTTACATCCTTGAGATAATTCTATTTTATCACTGTATATAATCCCTGCAATGTATTGTTGAATTAGATTTGCTAGCAATTTGTTGAAGATTTTGCATCAATATTCATGGATGACGTTGATTTGAAATTTCTATTGCTTCTGCTGTCTTTAGGTTAGCGTCAGGATTAGGGTAATGTTGAGCTTGTAAAATATAGAGAGAACATTCCCTCTTATTTAATTTTTAAAAACAATCTGAACAAGATAAGCATAAACTCTTGAAGTTTTGACAAAATTCACTTGTAAAACCATTTGATGCTGGGCTGTGCATTTGGGAAGATTTTTGATTACCATTTCAATTTTCATGATTGTGACCAGTTTATTCAACTGTTTCTTCTTAATTTAGTCTTGGTAGACTGTGTTGTTTTTGAAATCTTTTTATTTCTTCAAGGCTACTTATTGGCGTATAGTTTCTTAGAGTATCTCTTATGATATTCTGCCATAGTTTTTTTTTTCTCATTCATTTCTATTCTACTTATTGTTTTCTCTCTTCTGTATAAACCTAGTTAGAAGCTTAGCAATTTTGTTTATCTTCTCAATGAACCAACTCTTAATTTCATCGATGTCTTGTATGTTCTTTTTCTTTTTCATTTTTTTCTGCTGCTGCTTTTAGTTTTCTTTTTTCTACTAAGTTTAGGATTTTGCTGGGCTTTTTGTTTCAAGTTGTTTTGGTGCAGGAATTAGTTGCTTATCTGCTTATTTTTCTTGCTTCTTAATGTGGGATTATATTGCAATTGTCTTTCCTCTTAGGAGTACTTAAACTAAATCTCAAAGATTTTAATAGCTTATAGCCTAGTTTTTATTAGCCACAGAGCATTTCTGATTTCTGTTTTATTCCAGTAGCTATTTGATAGCACAAAGTTTGGTCTCCAAGCATTTATATATTTTTCTCTTTTTTAATAGTTCATTTATAGTGCTATTGCATTATATCAGAGAGTATTTGGTTTGATTTCAATCTTCAGTCTTATTGACAATTCACTTTTGTCACAATATATGATCTGGTCTTGAAAACATTTCATGGGCACTTAAAAAATGCATATGCCAAACCTTTTTTGAGTGATTGTTCTGTACTAGTTTGTTCTCTCTCCTCACTTAAAGCTTTTATTTATGTATTTTCTATCTTGTTGATCTATCTACAGTTATAGAGTAATAAAACATCCTGGTATTATTGTGTTGTGATCAATAGCTTTCTTTAATTCTATTGGTATCTTATATATGCTGCTTTTGTATCATATAGTGCACATATGTGCTATTTCTTCTCATTGTACTAGGTCCTTAATCATAATGCAATGTTCATCTCTATCTCTTATTACTTATATTAACTGGAAATCTATTCTGTTCATTTTATTTGGCTGTCACTTGTCTGTAGAATTGATGTCCAGCCTTTAATTATGAATCTCTGTTTGTCTTTGTTGATAAAATTAGTTTTCTGTAAATAGCAGAAAAACTTTAGTTTGAAACCCAGTAAGACATTCAAGGCTTTTAACAGATCAAATCAAACCATTCTATTTAAGGTGATTATTGAGGTATAAGGATTTATCAGCTTGTTTTTTAAATTTTAGTTTGTTTTTTTCATTTTTTTTTTGACATCTTCCTTCTATGTTTTGTCTAGGTTCTATTCATATTGTCTTTTGTATTACTTCTATTGATATAGGGTTGAAGATATTAATGAGTTTAGTATATTCAGTGCTATTTTTGAGACCCACTGAATAATCTGTCTTGTTCTGCTCAGCCACAATTTTATTCTCCTTGTCCTCCTCCACATTGTATAATTTAGGTGTCTGCTAACTTTATATTTAGGGGGTTTTGTTGTTGTTGATTTATAACTCCCCTTTAGTACTTGATAGCTGACTTGATACTAGTAAACTTTTAAAAATTCATCCTTTTACATAAAACTTCTTTCCCTTCTTTTTGTCTTTAATAATCTTGAAGATTAAAGTATTCTAAACTGGAAGTATTTATCTTTAAATATTTTGTATACTTTAAGTATCTCTTGCCATTAACTTCTTGCCTCTAAGCTTTTTGTTGAAAAGAAAAAAAATAACAAAATAATAAAAAAAGTATGAGAAGTCTTTGGAATCATCAAAAGAAAAAAAATCATCCACATCATGAAAGTTCTAAGAAGAGAAGGGAAAAATAAAACTGTAGAAGTTATTTAAAAAATAATTGCTGAAAAAAACCTCAATTTGGGAAATAAACCAGATACCTTAATCCAAGAGGCTGAAAGAGAACCAAACAAAGTAAGAGCAGGCAGACACAGTCCATGAAAGTCTATGACAATATTAACAAATATCAAGAGAAAGAGGACTAACCTGTAAAGGAAGACCAATTAGACTTTCCAAACACTTTTCAAAAACAAAACCCTGGTTGATTCTCACTGATTGATAGTCATAGATGAGACAGGGACACAAGCCAGGAATTTCACTCCTGCTTATTAAGCATCAATTCTTCTCCTAGGACAAATGTAGCAAGGTCCAGGTGCTGACACTGGCTAGTGAGAGCATTTAGTTGTCTTGGTTTTGGCTGTTGATGGGGATGTTTCAAATATCACAGCCTCAAGTGGCAAACAGTAAACTTGTATATGAGGAAACACAGGTAATCTGATCTGATTATCCACACCAATTAAGTCTAACCAATCTAAACTGCAAATCTCAAGCTCACTTCAATAACCATTGCACCCCTATGATTATTCAGCAGGTCATAACAGCTGCCTGCATCCTCTTCTCCGGTGCAGTGCTATAATTCTCCATAATTTGTGATCTCTACATTGGGTCAACAAAAGCAAGTGGCTCCCTACAGCAGCTGTCTGTCTCTCTCATGAGTTGTACTTACCTTGGGTCACTGGATAGTTCAATCAGTTCTTTTTCACCTTGGTGTTTGCAATAGTCATCATTTACTGTTTACTTTGCTTGTTGTAAGTGAAAATGTGACCCCAGTGTGCACTTGACTATCATCTAGCTGGGTTCTTCTGTGGAGATTTTTGAGCAATTAGAAAGTGAATTGTAATATGTAAGTGGAAACGTAAAATACAAAAGAGTCAACATGAACATGTTGCACTTCTAAACAGACATCAAAGTTTCTCATTAAAGTACAGTAATTCTATTGCATTCCAAGCACAGACACTTGTTGGGGTGCCACAACATTGCAGTGGTGGAGAGGATTTTCTTTATAATAATGATGCTAAATCAAATGGATATCAATTTGTGGCAAGTAGGCATTTTAGTGCATATTTTTGATGACATATAGTAACATATAGAATTCCATTCCAGATACATTGTGAACATAAATTTGAATAATAAACAGTAACTCTGCAAGATAACATTTTTTAAAATACATTTATGACTATAATATAGTACTTGAAAGGTCTAGAAAAGTGATAGTCATATTTTTGGTATTCTGAAGACAGTGCAGAAAAGCTGGGGAAGTTCACGTAGATGATGGTTCATCTATCTGCAAGCTCACTTATTTGGCATATGGCATAATCAGACTTCAAGTTCCTTCCACAAGATCTTGATCAGCTTCTTAGAGACATGAACAAGGAACAGGAGCAGTTCCATTAACATAGCAAGTATGATAGAAAAGTCCAGAAGAAAATTACAGAACTGCCTACACTAATCAAAATAATAAACCTCAAGTAAACAGCATTAGTGGAGGGATTTTAGAAAAATTCTGTCAACAAGTTTTTAAAAGCTGCAATGTGATCCTGCCACTTTGTAATTTAATTGCCTATTTGACCTCTGCAAAGGAGAGATGGAACTTTGAAAAACAACAATGCATTGCAGTAAATATAATCAGGTGGTACAATTCATTTGAAATTGCAGGTCCAGATGCTGGTCCAAATGCATCTGCTGGTGGTCCAGATGTAGTATCCGTACAGGAACAAATAAATAAATCAAATGCTTGACTCTCTCTCTTTTTCTCTCTTGTTTGCTCTTTCCTTTCCATCCCATTCCTAAGTGTAAGTAATGATCATCAGAAATTCATTTTCCTCTGGCAGCACTATATTAAATCTCCAGTTCTGTGTCATAATCTAGTCTATGTGGATCCAAGACCTCTTCAGCCCATAAGGCATCACAATATCAAAAATTTATTACATTTATCGTATCATGTTGATCAGTCCAGCAAGCAAAAAGCAGCAACTGTTCTAGACCATGGCAGGATACATGCATGAGAGGAAAGGAACAAATTCTACATCATTTCATGAACAAGTCACCTCAGTGCTATTTCTAGGGGTACAATACTCTAAAGCATGTTGAGGCTTTTCTTCCCAAAATAAAAGACTGATTACTGTATCTGCTTCCTTCTATCCTTAAAAAAACAAAATAAATACCTAGTTGCCACGTATATTGACAGAAACATGAAGGCTGCTCTAGTCAATGTAAGTCAAGTTGAGTAGGAACCAGAAGAAAAATCTTTAGCTGCCTTTCCACCTGGATCATACGGTCTTATGGCAAATAGAAGCACATCCAGTTAGGTGATCTTATCTTTGAAAAAATTGTCATTTTACAGCAAAAAATTACTTGAACTAAACCCATAACATCAGAGACACAATGACCATTTTGTATGCAATATCACACCTCACATTTTAATTTGAATGGATATTTCACAGTAAAATCCAGGACAGAAAAATTGGAAATTTATGTAGAATTACTCTCTGGTTGACTTTCTATGTCCATAGTTCTTACCCTCAGTCCTCTGTTTCCTTTTTGGCTTGATCTATGACTTGTCTTATTAGTATGTAAGCTTCCTGAGGACAGTTACTTCCCTGATTCCCCCCCCCCAAAAAAAACTAAGGACAATGATAGCTGTCCAGTAGATTTTCAATGAATATTTATCAAGGAAAGTGCTAGAGCATGAATGCCAATGAACTGGGCATAAAGACTTGACCACTGTGGCATGTGGTTCAGTCATCTTGACACAGGTGCCATTTTTAAGTGACCTTTGCCCTAGTTGCTTTCTTATAGAAAGTCCTGCTGCCATAGTTAAATTTCAGTGGAGTTATAATGTGATTATTTCAAGGTTACTAATTTCTGAACACTTGACATTTCTGATATGATTGCCCTTGCACTTTTCTTAATGAAATGGCACCACCACAAATTCTTTCCAAAATGAAGTGGAAAATGAAGGTGAGTAAATAAATAAATAATGAAGGGGCTAGAGTCCAACTAATTATGATCATACAACCAGAAAGCCCATGTTAATAAGTGTGTGTCATTTTGCTTTGCATTTATTCATAATTTGAAAAATGGTGACAGAAAATCCTTGTGTCATCAAAAAATACCTCTAATAATCAGTGAGACATGGTCACTATAAATCATTTAAATTCTATCAAGTAAAACCAAAGCTTTAATAGAGTTTTGTCAACTAGACTGGAGGTACTTAGGTATCTCCACAACAGATGGAAGCTGTCAAAATGCATAAACATTCAAAACTATGAAACATGACTTTCAGATGACAGACACCAGAAGAACCCATGCAAATCAAGGAGCCCAACACACCGTATTTATAAGGAGCTTGACTTTCAAACAAGGGACAGCATTGATGCTGCACTTTTAGAGAGATCTCAGGTTTTAATTAGTCAAATGTCACCAATTCCTAAATGGAATCTCTTCAGTAGATAACCCTTGTTAAAATTCATTAAAAAACAGTTTACTTCTATTGATCTTGGTACTAATTATATGCCAGGTAGTGGTGTTTTCATTATTCAAAACTTTCTCTTCCATGATCTCTAGTATAGAATAAAGCAACTAAATAAGAGATCTCTTCCTAAGAGATCCCACCACTTTAATTTTAACAATATTTATTTGGCGTTGGGTTTTAATTGTTCTGTGCTTGCAGACAGAGGAACCATGCAGATTAGGATGATCATCCTGTAGACTTTCTTAAAAGAAGGAGCAAAATATATTTTCAATTTGAGGTTCAACAAATACGACAATATATTTGCTCATTTTGTATGTTCATTAGGTGTTGACTCCTGAGAGAGACCAACAGAACTTCACTGGGAAGTGACAAACCAAGTTACAACCAGCACCAAATTCTGCTGGTGAGACTTGTGCTGAAATATGAGCAATAATTAACACATTGTATAGAAGGCTTTTCATAAGATCAAAAAATGCTTCCATATAGAGCCTGAATTTATTTTGAATTTAAAAATAGTATTTTTGTTGACCCCATTTTCAATTGGAGGTCAGAGAGACTGAGTAACTCATTGCTAAGCTTATTTGCAACAAAAACACGTTACCTTTGAACTCTGAATCTCTTGGTCCATGCTGCATTCCAGGCTGAGTAAAGAATCAAGTTCATCTTCTGAAAATAGCATCACGTTCAAAGGAAAACTGCATGATACCCAGCGTTACATGGTCCATGTACACTTTCCATGGCAGGACCTGGTGGTGCAATGGAAATGAAAGAATCAGCTCCAGTCCACTCTCCAGGCAGACAGACAACGCTATTGTCCCTACCAGGAAAACTGTAGCATGTGGTTCCCAGAGGAAGTGGTGATCCAGCCCAGATTTCTAATTTGAATGGGAATTGGTCAGAGTAAGAGACAGGATATTCTAGGCACAGGGAAAGCATGAATGAAACCAGAGAATCAAGAAAATCTAGCATAATCAAGCAGCTGAAGTCGCTGCACGGGCTGTGAAGTCATGGCAGACAGGACAGACAGATCAGGCAAGAGACAGACCACAGACCAGATTTCAATCAGCTTCAAAAGTTGAGATTTTACACGAAGAGCAAAGGGGAGCTTATGCAAAAGAGGACGTGATTCGTGTGTGTTGACAATATACTTTCAAGCTTACAGGCAATCCTAAAAATAAAGGAAGATCTGTTTGGAAGCACATTTGATGTTTGGAAACCTGCCAATGAATAAAATTACAAATGACCAGAAAGAATAAGATTTCTGTTCCAGGTCAATATATATTTTTGTTTTAAAAGTAATACAAATTACATGCAGATATGGTTGAGCCTAAGGAAAATTAATAACATAATAAACCCACTAGCTATTTAGAATGTGGCTGATCTATTCATATTTGGGATTACAGTTTGCTTTTTATTTTGGCATTGTTTTATTTTGACTCTGCTTAATTCTGTAAACTAATGGGCTGGTTATTGGAAATAACATTAGCTAATCTCCCAAACCTGAGCAAACTCCCCTGGGTCATTACAAGATGAGCTATCTGCATGCCAGACTTCAAAGTTCAGCATATGGTTCCTAACATTTGCATAAATAAAATCTTAGGAAAGCATTTTCAATGAGGTGTGTTTTTTATTTGCCTTTGACTCATAAATTCTAAATGGTACATTCTTCATAAGTATATTACTTTCTTATGTAATTTTCTAAAATACTCTTATTTATGTCATTTGTCCTTAAACAAAGAATAGATATTTAGTGTTGAAAATGGAAACAAAAAGATTAAAATATCTCATATTGGCAAATAATTTATTTTGTGATTAGTGTACAAAAATGAATGCATCTCCATATTCTAATTTGTAGTGGTTAATAATATTTTCCTACTTGCCGTGTGTCATATCATTTTTCATTTGATCATTCACTTATGTTAATGTAAATTGTACCCGAGTTTATGAATAAAACTTTATTACACAACCCTATATTGCTAGACATTTGGGTGACTTTTTGCTTATATAGGAAATAAACAAGAGTCTTGTTTATGATTTGGGACTAGATAACACCTAATGAAAACAAGTAAAATAGATTAGCTACCAAATATATGGATCAGTCCTGAATTCTTCCACAATAATATGTTCAAGATGAAAGAGGTAGCATTGGTTTTGCAGCAGCCTCAATGACAGATAAATGACAGTTAATTATTCTAAGAAATGCTATTTATGTACACTCTGATGTCATCAAACACCAAGACAAGCCTCTGTCAGTCTGTGAGAATGAACTTCATGATTGCCACAAATAATCAGTGCAAATGAGGTCAATTTTACATTTCTTACAAACTCAAATAAATAGACCCAAGAAGGAAAGAACTCTATGTAGAGCACAGTCTTCAGTTTCCAGCCTAGAACATCTTGAGCTTCAGAATAGGTAAGAGATTTTCCCAAAAGACTAGCTGGCAGCCACGGCTACAGGAGTTAACAGGCAGTTAGAATTCCACCTCACTGGATGTCCTCAGAGTTGGCTGGGATTGTGGGAGCCTCTCCCAGTGGAGAAATTTAGCCAATGGTCACAGTGACACCAGTCTTCAGGCCATGGCCATGATCCAGAAACATTGACTTCCCACCCTCAGTGCTAAAATACTGAGTCTCAATGACCTTGACCAAATGTGGTCTCCAAGTTTAAACTCTGGTCTCTGGATAGGATCACCTGCTTTAGAGTAGAGACATTTGTTCCACTTCTGTTTCCTTTTGACGAAGTTCTTTGGCCACACATTTTCACAGGATGGTCTAGAGTAGATCATTAAGCTTGTTCAAAGGTTGAAGTAAAATAATTCATAAAAAACATATAGATCATTATGTCTTCTATGCATACCTGGTAAATGTAAGTTATTGATTCTCAAATTTGTAAACCAAGTAAGGTAAAGAAACAAATATCCATTCAGTATCAAGACCACACCTTTTTTCTCTCACTTGTCTCCAATTCTAAAGTGTGTGGAGAAAAGATACTATAATAGTCCCATATTTTAAACTTCATTATAAGAGAAAGATATGAATGGAGGGAAGGAGGAGAAGGAAAGGACAGGAAAAGCATCTGTGGTTTATAAACTTGCCCTTTTACAACTAGAATATAAAAATGCATTGGAAAAAAGAAATGACAACTGCTTAAACAGTACTGCTGAGAGAGAAATGTTTCCTGTCCTGGGACACTTTCTAACAGACAAAAATAATTTCTTCTAGAATAAAAAAGTAACTTCACATGTGTAGGTTTTAATCTTGTCATCCAAGAAGTGAGCAACATCCCTAGCAATTTTTAAGTAATTCAATTGTCCACACTATGGATGATTATATGAAACAATATTAAACATGATAAAGTACAATAAAAGCAAAGCTATTGGAGCAAATTTAAGGTACTTCTCTACTAAAAGGGAGTTTTACTTATAGATGTTACACAAAAAAATAGGCATTTTTCTTTCTACCTGTATGAAGATCACTGAATATGAGAGAAATGCTAATTTAAAAGAAAAGTACCCTGAAGGAGAAAGACAAGAAATGAGAGTTGTTGTCCATGTTACAAAGGAATTTAAAAAAATAATAATATTCAAATTTTTCATCTGAAAATAAAATATATACATAACACTCAAATAGATTTTGAGTTGTTTCAAATGTGCTTCTTACACTAAAATACATTCTCACTGCAACAAAATCCATTTGGAAAGTGGAGATGGTGGTTCAGAGTCCTAAACTATAGCAACCAAAATCCAAAACATTAAGACCAATTAAAGACCAACTCATTCAAAAATTTGACTTGTACTGATTAAAAACGACAGGAGGTGGCACATTCTTGTGTATTTCTGAAAAAAATCTCTAAATGTGTAGTGTAAAATCACCTATAGTTTCACAGATGATCGCTAGTAACATTTTTATGTATATTTCGCTGTTAACTTGCTCTCTCATAAGTTATTTTTATTTTTCATGAAAATTTTTTCTTTTTCTTAAAAATACCATAAGCTTTATTTATTTTTACTTTTTGTTTACCATTGCACTGCAGGCTGTTGTAAGAACAACCAGCACAGATTAACAGGGGAAATTGAGATGAGCCACCAAAGCAATGCGGACCAGGATGAAAGGTGTCTAAGGTCCTCTTAACTTCATGATGAATTTTCAAGTTTTACAAGAGTAAATAAACAACACGTAATTTGGGACTTTCTATAAAATACACTTTTTTTCTCAATCAAGTTTTTTATTTATTTTATTTTTAGTTTAATTTAATTTTTATTATGTTAAATAATTTATATATAAAGTTCACATATTTGTAAATTTTTCAATTTAATATTACTACAGAATTAACTTAAGGATAAAAGAGCAGAAGTAAGGATATTTGAGAAAACCCAATGTTAAAGAATTAGTCGGTATCAAAATATCATCGAATCAAGACAAGATAAGCAGAAAGTCACTACCTACCACCCTCCTCTCTCTCAGGGATCTTGGTCTCAAGTTTGTTTCTTTTTCTGTACATCTATCTTTTTTTCCTTTCCCTTTCTTTTAAATTCCTCTCACTTCTTTGGCATTCATAATGTTCCAGAGTTTAAATACTCAGTTCCTGTAACTATGACAGGTAAAACTAGCACCTCTTAAATTCATTTCCAAATTCTTGGAAGGAGGAATGTTGACTCTTTGCATTAGGACTTGTGCCTGGAGATTAGTGGGCAAAGGAACCTGAACCCACTTCACTATGGGACTCTTGGTGTTGACGAATGTCAATCTGTGTCATTTTTTAGAAGACACAATAACCCCTTTACCTAATCAGTAGATGAAAATTTTAATTTCTCTTGAATTGATCTAGAGTGTTTGAACATTTGTATAAGCCTGACATTATTTCCTTTAAAATGATTCCTATAAATGTCTCAAAGGGTGAATTTCTACAGAGATTTTTTTCTGCCCACTTTTCAGAAAATGTTTATCAGTTTTGTGCTTTGATGCTCAGTGATGCTGGATGAAAAGATTTAGCTTTTGCTCTCACTATAAAGTAAATGCAAGCTCTGTCCATGAAAGTACAAGATTTTATATGAAAAAATATTCATAAATATCGACCATTTACTCTGTACACATTCTTTTAGTAAAATAAATTAAACAGATAAAATCCACACTTTGGGGTACAGTTGAACATGTTTTAATGAGTGCAGTTATGTAATTATCACTGCAATTAAGACACAGAACAGTCCCAACATTTAGTTTCTAACCGTTGAAAATTAAAAAAAAAGCTATCATTGATTGTTCATTTTGTAACAACTATTCATTCTTCATTTTAATACTAATATAATGCACTATCAATATTTTAAGATAGTTATCTTTTACATTTACTTTAATGTAAAAAGAATATATATGGATACACAAGTTACTAATGCTGGTGATCTTTATTTGCTGTGTGTGTGTGTTTTTATACATGTATCCAGTTATCTATCTCAAATAATTTTCTTCCTGCTTGAAGAAATATGTAATTCCTATAGGATTGGTCTAAGATAATTATTTTTTTCATCTTTTGGATCATAGAAATATATATTTTATCTTAATTTTTGAAAAGTTTCACATTAATCTAAATGTCTTGGCTAGCAACAGCATCTGCTTTCAGAACTTTAAAGTGTCACTATTTTCTTGTCTGTATTGTTTTCTAAAAGAAATCAGGTACTATCTGGACTTCTGCTTCTTTACAGGCAATTATTTTCCCCTAACTGTTTTTAAGGTATTTCTCACATTAAGCAATCGATTATGTTTATCTTATAATTGTCTAATATTTTCCATGTTTTATTTATTGAGATTCTTTTCCCTTTCTGGAAAATTGTCTGACTACTCTCAAATATTCTGGCATTAAAAAAAAATAACCTTTAAGTTTTTTCTTAGACTCTTAGTTCATTTAGAAATAATTTTGGAGACTTACCTCTGGACTCTTCTAGCTGAGAACAAAATAATTTTCTATGACCAAGGCACATGTAACAATCCATATTTTAGAAGGTTTTCCTGTTCAGAAGTTGAAAGTATCAACCACTAAAGAATCAGTGTAACCAGGTACTATTATTACAGGTGGCTCTTTCTCTGGCCTAGACATTTCTTTCACAGGCATATACTGATCCATATTCAGCAGAAAACTAGGAAGAATATTTCCTTGGCAGATCTCTGGAGATCACCTCCTCTCTTTGCCAGTATATCCTCACCCCGATTCTGTCCTAAGAATGTCAGTAGCTTGACCTCCTTACGCTGGAGGAGGAGATGGGGTGTAGCCCTCTGTTTTTACCTGCATTCCCCCCAATAGTGGGAGCTAGACTCACCCCAAGCAGTAAGTTGGAGCAATTGTAAATGTAGTATGAGTCCTACCAGGAAGAGAAATTTGGTTGTTGTCCACTTCTCCAGCATCAATGAATTTCACTGCTTGCTATCAAAACCCCTAGACAATAGGGGTTTGACAATAGTGTTTGACACTAGAGGATAAATCTGGTCCCTTTTTACCTGCCAGTAGTTAAAGACCTGACATTTACAAACACTTTGCTGCATTCCCCAGACTCAACAACAACACCAGGAAGGAGCTTTCACAACTAGTTTTATACCCCTCTGCTGTGTAAATGAGGCCATGAACACAAAATAGGTTCTTTTTCTTAAAAACCTTTTGTTAGCATCAAAGAAAGTTTAGTGACCAAAGTCATGGGATTCGATAAGTCTATAAACAGCCTTCATGTTGAACATCTGTTTGGATTTTAGTGAATCTTCTTTATTCCCAGGCTAGAGAATAAAAAATGAGGTTATGTGGTCATTTGCAATTCAAATACAATTAATATTTCCTACAGAATGAAATCTGAAATTATTTGAATTGAGTGAATTACATGTAATCTTTTATGGGTGTGAAGCAGAAAACTATAGAGAAAATTAGCCCAAGTCTGAGTGTAAATATTGTGTTTGCCTACAACTTCCTTACATTTATTTCAGATTTCTTTTATAGTAGCTTCTAAATGGTTCAGCACACAATCAAGAGAATCCATTTTGCAAATGCTAGAAAACAGACACACCGATACTTTTCTAGTGAATTTTTCTTCTTTTGATCAATAGTTTCCAGACAAACTGCTAAATTAAATTTGCTTTGTGGGTGTTGATGGAGCTTTGCAACTTTTGTTGAGGAATATTTTGGCTCTTCTATTCTAAGAAAAAAGCTGAGGAATTAAGTGAATCCAAGCTTTAGAGAACAAAACAAAACAAAACAGTTTGTTCTAAATCAGGAGCAACCCAAAGGTGGCTTGGTCTGTTGAACATAGGGCTGATGTACACATATTCGGCTCTGAAATGCTGCAGTTCATCATGTCAACTTTTCCTTTCTCACACACAAACCTCTCTGAGCTACCCCCAAAAGTCTAGTTATGCCAACTTTCCAGATGGCTATTTACAATTTTTTTCCAGAATTAATGGTGAAAGCAATTCCAAATTCAGTGGGTGCTGAGTTTCTCTAGGCACATTTATGTGACTAGTGTTGATGATTCAGATTAAACTGACAATCAAGTCAGACCACCAGCAACATAAATCCGTAAAGCAAATCAAATAAATGAGTGGAAATGACCCACTAAAATGCAAAATGACCTACAAAAACCAGTGATTACTTGGAAATTGGACTATTGCAAAAAGCATCCATTTCAATTTAGAAAATGAAGAATTGGCAGAGCAATAGTAGATAGTGATCGTGAAGCTTAATGAGTGATGCAATTTATGGTAGGCAAGGTTGTCAGACAATGGCTGACCTCAAAATATTTGATATTATGTTTTCTGCGTCTTTCTGTTTTCCTGCTGGAACTGTATTCTGAACAATAGAGTTAGTGCCTCTCTCAAAAAACAAAAACAAAAAACATGGGCAGAACTGAGGATATTTATTATCCTCTTCAAGAATGCATAAAATGCTTAATGATAATATTTCTGCTTGCCATGGTGGCAGAACTGAATATTTATACCTACCACTTTCTTTTTCTGTTTCATAGAGATTACCTCATTGTGAAGCATTAACATCCAAAGAAATTCATTATTTTAAAGTATGAATATTATCACTTTAAATAAAAGTTTTATTTACTGTTTCTGTAAAATAATATTGGAGGTCAGAATGATCAAAATTTTAAGAATTAAGAATATATCTGATACACAGTTTTAATTTAGGCATATAATGGTATATATATAATGTATAGATACCCTTTAAATATATAATGAATAACTTTCAAGGAAAATTCAGAAAATATGACTCAGACAGTGAGCTGTTTAGTTCAAATAACTTAAGACCTGTCAGGACTATAAATTACAATGGCAGAAAATTGGCAGTCTTTAACTTGTGAGCCTAACATGAGTTGGTATAAATAATTACATGTTTATATAGCCTAATTTAACACGGGTATTCTGGCAAAGCCATGCCAAAAATAAAATAAAATAAAAGGCTAATATACTAGGTGATGATAGTAATTAATTTATATAAAAATCCACATTGGTTGCAAATACTATAGAAATGCTCCTCAAGAGTAAACCAGTGAACAATCCCATGTCAATGCCTTTTCAGACACAGATGGATGATAATATTTAAAATTGAAAACATGTCTATTCATCCTGGTTGTTGTTTTTAAGTGTATGAATTTTATGATATTGATTCACTAAGTAATGGAAGCATGTGTTAATTTATAGCATCAACTCTATAATACATATATAAATTTGTGCATATACTCCACGTGCTACAATGTTGCTGTCCATTTTACAGGATTATAGAATTTACAAACCAGTTTCAAGTGAATTTTCTCCTTCAGTTCCCTTAACAAGTCTACAAGGCAACTCTTAAATCAATTACTGTTAGGCCCATTTTCCAGCTGAGAGACAGAGAGCCTGAGAGTTTGTCCTGATTCACACTGTCGAGTTCCCTAGTGACACTATTCAGTTCTAGGATGTAGGCATCTTAGCTTACCCTTTACAGTGAAACAAGATTTTTCAAATGAAATCATTTATTTCCACTGGAAATAACTTCCACTATTTTCAGTAATGAATGTTATTCTATGACTGTTGTTATCTAAAATACCACCTCTGTACTGGATGAAAAGGTGGAACAAGAGCACACTTTGTGACTAGTTTCAATGGAGGTCCCGATAGAAGGAATGAGTTCATTTTTTATGACTGTCATCACAGTTTGAAGACTAACATGAATTAGAAAAGATCTTACTCTTGGTTTAGTACTATCTATTTTATAAGACAAAAAAAAAACTTATCAAAGACAAAAAAAAATCTTATCAAAATCAGACTGGGCTTTCATTCCAGGTGTAAACAAGATAACATCAATGAACAAGTTCAGAAATAACCTGGTGTTTTATTTTTTTTAATGATGCACTTTCTATTCTGACACTTTTAGTGCAGAAAGGCCAAAACAATTTTAGGCAATTATGATAGATCTTTTTTTTCCTTGGCCACGCTTGGCCAAGGTCTGTGTCATATGTACAGATAGCCTTAGTCCAGCCTTAGTCCAGACATTACCTCCTGACACTATCTATTGCCATAAAAATGCCAACTGAAGACCTGAAATCTAATATGCAACTGATCAAAAGTAACTGTCAGAAGATTTAACCAGCACATCCAGGACACCTTATTCTCTTAATCTGTGAAAGACAAGCATCAGGATTGATGCCTGAACCCATGGACAGGGGAGAATGCTTTATCCTCTAGTATTAGTTGGGAGCAGTGTGCCAGTGAACAGGGAAAAAAAGGAAGGTGACTCCCAACTCCTAACTCTTCTAACTCTCTTGGGAAAGAAACTTGGGGAGCTTTCTCAAAAACCATCTATGGCTTTGGGAGATTCATAAATAAAATTTGAAACTTTCACAAATAGCTGCCTGAGAGCTGTCAATGGCATCACCATCTAGAAGCTGCTTAGATTATCCCAGAGATGAGCTGATGTCCACGAATTAAAATCTAAGGGGTTAAAAGGAATGATCAGAATAAAGCAGCACTTGCCAAAGCATAAGCCTGGTTCTGCTGCTGGAAGTGCATTTTAAGAGAGCTAGAAACATTGTTTTATTTTTATTTTACATGCTAGAAAATTGACTATGCATTTACTGAATACATTAAAATATAATAAGCATATGTACATTTAGGGATGTCAGGATAAAAGTAAAATTAAATTGACTTTAAAAGATTATTGGAGAAAAGTGGTAAGAAAATCATGGTCAAGATGATACATAGATGTAAAAAAAATGTACTTGAAGAATGAGGTAGTGCTGGCACCTGTAGGAAGATGGCACTATCACTAAAGTCACTGTTCATTCTTCCACTTGTGTATTTTCTCTAGAAATACATATGAAAGATCTTTTTTACTTTAATTCACTTTGAGTAAATTATCCCACCGATTGCACCAGCACCACTCATTTCTATGTTTCCAAATGTGTGCTCTATTCTTATCCTTCATTTCCACTACGATGAAACTTCTAGCCAGCAGCTGCTAAATCCCCATGTGTAGTTCCTAGCACATAGCGGGCACTTAATAAATATAAGAAAGAGCTGACGACTTTGTTCCTATATAACTCTGAGCTCCAATTTAACACCTGATCCATAGAAGCCTACTGTGGCATTTTAAATTAAGATGAAGTTTCCAGATTTTTAAAATTCTAGAATTGCTTACAGGGTGTAGAGTGTTTTCAACAGTCTTCTGCATTGCACAGTCACGGAACTTAGGAGGCACTTTCAAGCTTCACATTTGGCCCAGATTAGCCTATACAACTATCATTAATCCCATCACAGTGACTGGAACCATGGGATGGTTTTTT
The DNA here is from genome assembly GCA_004024945.1 of Uropsilus gracilis. Taxonomy (NCBI): domain Eukaryota; kingdom Metazoa; phylum Chordata; class Mammalia; order Eulipotyphla; family Talpidae; genus Uropsilus; species Uropsilus gracilis. The sequence continues at coordinate 41,389 of PVHY01012121.1, forward strand.
CCAATGAGCATATGGCATGTCTTTCCCCACATGGTTGGTAGGAATAAACAGGTGACCCAAATGCCAAGGGAGTTGGATGGAGATACTTGCTTGAGATCTGAGAAATTATTTTGAAGCAATCATCTATTTTCCACTGTAACTACTTGGGTTCACATGTGATACCTGGCAAAGATCGATGGTGTCCCTGTGGTGGCAGAACACCTGCTACTATTGTTCTTGTGGGAATGAAGAGACACTTAGGGGAGAACAGTACCACAGAATGAGCGATACCTGGACCAGAATCCTGATGTGAACTTCCCCCTTCCCCTGACATAAACTGGATCTGCAGACTTGCTCAACGCTTTACCTTCAGCAAGGCAGAGAATTAACTGGTAGATAGATGATAGATAGCTAGATAGAGATTAGATAGACAGACAGACAGACAGACAGACAGACAGACAGACAGACAGACAGACAGACAGACAGACAGACAGACAGACAGACAGACAGATAGATAGATAGATAGATAGATAGATAGATAGATAGATAGATAGATAGATAGATAGATAGATAGACAGACACAGTTAGGATATATACATACATAGGTAGATGGATACATGGTACATAGGTATATAGATATAAAGCTATATTTCAATTGGCACAGTGTAGTAGTCTATCCTATTATGACTATTTTCTCTATTAAATCACTAAAGAAAATTCCAAAAGAAAGAATTTATCATATCATTTGCCTGTGCTTTCTACCACGTTTTATGTTTCCTCACTATACCCCAGTCAAAATACTACTACAGGTGCCACCACCAATAAAAATAAATAAATAAACTTAATGATAATAAGAAGACATTTCTCTCTCAATGTTCCAGAGCATGGAAGATCAAGCTCAGAGTATCAGCAAGGTGGGTTTCCAGTCCCCCCCCACTCAGGTTTACAAAGGCATCTTGTAACTGCACGCTCACATGGTAGAAGCAGGAGGAAGAAGGAATTTCTCCTTTCTCTTCCTTCATGAACACTAATGGCTCAATTCCTTAATAATCTAACTGCCTTCCAATGGCCGCATCTCCAAATCATTACACTGAGAGCTAAGACATCAACATATGGAATTTGAGTGGACACAAACATAGCAGCCCATGACACTGCCCATGAGTATTACATGTCAGAGTTAACCCCAGCAGGAACATTCTTAAATTCTAGGATGTTCTATAAGAGTATCAAAAATGGGCAATGCTCTCTATTTTGACCCATCTCCAGATCACCAGCTTTGTAAAAACCCATTGCATTGAATTTCAAAGCAGGTGGCCAGGGCATCTGGCTATTTATTAAGAGAATCGGGTCCTTCTTATGTTGAATACCCATCTACAGTGATTAAATCTTTGCAAGAGATATGACTATACAATCCCTTGGAACAGAAACTTCTCAAAAGATCAAATGGCTTCATTCATTTTCTGAGGATTTATGCCTCCTGGCTTTTTTTCAGCGAAATTTTCTAGATGCATGCCAGAAAATTAGTTACTAATATTATTTTTAGTTGCACCTTTCCCCTGCGTAGTATTTAGTGGGTGCTAACAAACTCAGGTAAATTTCCTCTCACCTATGTCCACAACATTTCTACAGGAGCAGAGATAGTTTCCAGTTTACGTATGAAAGGAAGACTCTGGGATGTGAAGTGAATTTATGACAATGACACAGAGAGTAGTTGGTTGACTGTCCAGAGGGCCTAGTCTTAATTATCTTCTTTCTAGCAACTTCCTTCTCCAGTTCTAGACCATGGTAGAGGATTATGCTTCCTTGGTGGTGTGTGTGGTGTGATAAAATGCACCTGCAGAGGTGTGATATGTTACCACCAGTTCATATACAATGTTATAAACTAATGCTGCCTTGATTAAAAGAGGGAAGAATGAAGGAAGCGAATGAAAGATGGAAGGAGAAGAGGGAGGGAGGAGAGGAGGGGGGAAGAAAAGAGAGAACTTCCCCAGTCCCACTGTCCAGCCTCACCGAATGCTCAGCTTTTAGCCCTTCAGTGGTTCTGAAGAATATCTGAGCTTCTCAACCCCTCCCTGGGAGGGAAGGAGTAGGTATTTAACATAAAATAATTTTGAAAGACTTGACAAAAGCCTGATAAACCAAAGCATTGAGACTACCTGCCTTGAGCAAATGTCAAACTGACACCTGAGAATTATAGCTAAAGAGAGGTAGCAAGTACTGCAAATATTCCCCATGATTCATGTAGACTGTATCATCAGACTCATTGTTTTTACCTAAAATTCTCCTCTAAAATCAAACGTTGAAGCCAAGGTAATGTCAGGAAATGCCTGCAAAGATGACAATGAGGAAGAAATGGGCTCTCTGCACTTTATCCACCATCATCACACAGGACCCCAGTCACATCAGCTGCCACCTCTGGGTCAACTAAAGGCTGGAGCCAATTTAAGGAGCATGTAAACTCTATAACACACCATAGTACAATTCCTGCCATGATTAATTGATTTGGATTTGCTTTAGATTTATTCTTTCCCCTGTTTTTCCTTCCTTCCTTCCTTCTTTCCTTCCTTCCTTCCTTCTTCCTCTCCCGTTCCCCTCCCCTTCCCCCCTTTTCTCCTTTCCACCTATCTGCTCTCCTTTTCTTTTTCCTTCACTTCCATTTGTTTCTGTTTTTTGTTTATCTCTTACAGTGAAGTCCACCTTAGTGAAATAAAATTTTGAGATGTATTAATTAATAGTTCCTGAAATTAAGGATACTGTTTAAAACTCCCCCAAACCCATCATATTTTATTTGAGAGGAAATATCTTACTTTGGACACTGTTTAGTTGCATTTAAAAACTTAAAAACAAATTATTTGGCTTATAACTTATCATCAGCCTAAATAAAAACATCTTTTTATGAGACATTTACATATCTCAAAAATATAAAAATATATAATAGTTTAAAATGTATACAAAATATATTTATATTTTATATATAGAGAAAATATACATTTATATATAGAGAAAAATATATATAAATGAGAAAAGTATTAAAATGGGTAATATGTATAGTTCCTTTGAAGTGTCTAACACATCAAAATTATTGTTTATTTCCAATTACAAATAAATGGTTAGGAATTAGAATTGGAGGTTTGAAAAATGCTGCCAAAGCATGTTCTCATTTACACTCTAGGTCCTGTTAAATTCTATATGGGTTCAATGTGAAAATTAATAAGAAAATATATCCATGGAGCATTCTTAAAAATAGTAAAAGTGCCAAAGAATAAATAGTAATGATGCTATTCTTTTAATATATTGGAGAAATTGTTATTCCCCCATGACCACAGCGTCTGGCTACATTCAAAGTGCTTAATGAAAAGATGAGTCTGTGTATTATGTTAACAAAGGAATTTTGCACTAGCATGTACTGCGGAAGAGATAAATTACTTTCAGCAAACGTTATCAGGAAGAGATTAATCCTGGCATGGATACCCTTGTTGGTGCTGGCTATACTACAAATATTGCATGGTTCTTCAAAATGATAATATTTTACCAGAAAAATTGATGTCATTTTTAAAAGGCCAACAGCTTTGAGAAAATAAACATCAGAAAGCAATTGTTTATCTTTAAAATTCATACAGTGAACAGGCATTTACATGTAAGGCAGTATTTCACTCTTTTTATAAGTTGAAATAAGCAATTGTCAGCCACATGTGTGGTGAAATTTAATAGAATGACTATTGTGTCTATTGTCACGGTAACATCAGTCTTGATTAATTGCTCAACCCTTGACAATTTAGGACAATATAGGACTGGCTCAGCTATCCAAACTGCGACATAATAGGAGACTGGCCTATGACATTTCAAAGGATTCCAAGGCAGAATGAAATCTTACTCACTATGACAAATTATATTATTGGTTGGTTTCCTACCTGTCACTTATTGCCTTACTCAAATTTACCTCACTTTTCACTTAAAACATTTATTAGCACCTCCAAAAAGAGATAGAAGAAGACATAAGGAAATGGAAAAACATTCCCTGTTCATGGATTGGAAGAATTAATATTATCAAAATGACCATCCTACCAAAAGCAATCTACAGATTCAATGCAATTCCAATAAAAATTCCAATGACATTCTTTAAAGAGATAGAACAAAAATTACTGAAATTCGTATGGAATAACAAAAGACCCCATATATCAAAAGGCCTCCTGACCAGAAAAAAAGAAAATGGAGGTATCACAATTCCAAACTTCAAACTATACTACAAAGCCATAATACTTAAAACAG
>PVHY01012122.1:0-45620 GCA_004024945.1 Uropsilus gracilis
TGTTTCTGATATGTGTCACAGTCTTCTTCAAGGCTTTGTTCATCTTTGTGAGAATAGCACTTCTACATTAATCACTAACATATCACTTGACTCTCTCTGGTTCATTAACACACTTTGAACTTTGTATTTTATAAAAACGTCCTAAACTCTCTTATCTGCTGCTCAACTGCATTTTCTCTTCACAATTTGATGTGTGTTTTGTCTCTGTGTACTATGATATGGAGAGAGAAGACAACTCTGTCTTTTAAATATTTAAGCTGCATAATTTTTGTGTTTAAATTTCATTTGTCTCAACTTTTATTTTTCATAATTAAAGTGTTATAATGCTTTATTTTTCTGAAGCATAGCTGGGTCTGGCATCTGATTAATGATGTTTATTGCTCTCTTGAAATATTTGTAGTTTAAGGTACTACTGGTTTGTAACTCATAACCTAAAAACCTATCTTTAGATTTCAAATATGGGTAGATGGAATTTCACTTTTTAAAATGATTGATTAAATTGAACAAATTGGGAAGATGTGTTTTGAACCTAGCTGAAAGTGGTGCAGAGAGGTAATTAGTTGGGCATGGTTCAAAAGCAGGAAATGGTGAGTTGTCAACAAAGGGAGAGTAGAGTTGATAACATGATTTTTTAAAGATAATAATGTGTTTAGCTAGTTTGCAGTGCTCAAGTCCAGAGCGTTAAAAATGAATTCTAATGATTGCTCTGGAATCATTAGATAGAGAAAAGCATATTTTAATGATACAATATCTGAAAATGAAGCCACAGGTCACTGTGAGCGTTTTATGTCAGTAAATTTGTGTTTGTCATATCATTTCAGCTTCTAAAAATTTTCCAGTACACTAACTTTGAGAAAAATAGAAATTACATCTTATCAACTCAAGATCGCCTCGTAGGAGGATTTGCTAAGTGGCCAGATAGTCACCCAGGTAACATTCCTTTATGTGTGAAACTCAACTATCCTTTTGCTTATATTTTGATTAGCTCTTAAAGTGTCTTTGTCAGAATGGGCATATGATAGAAAATTTAGCCATAGTTGTAGCCTACATTAAATCATGTTTTTAGTTGTTTAAGTTTAGGATAGATTCAGGTAAGGTGTTTAAGAAATATTTAAGGAAGGGTATGTTTATCAAGAGATACCAGTATATTTTGCAGTTTTCCAATTGTTTTGTTTTATTTGAGGTAATAAAACTGAATATGGACTCTGCCAAAATAGAGAATCATTTAGTCTATTCAGAATCTTTAGGATTATTTGGCTGTCACTTAACTAGAACAAATTACTCTAATTCCAAAAGAGGGCCAGTTCATAATAGCATAGTCAATGTTCTCCAAAGTCAGGAATACATAGATGTAAAGAGAGAACAGTCTTGTGTTTTGTAAGTACTTTCAAATGGAGTTTGTTTTTGTTTTTAGAAGTAACAAAAAAATCTCTTTAATCACATTTCTTCACAATATGTGACTAATTTTACTGGACAGAACTTATTCCAACCTGCAAATGCAAATATGAAACTGCTGCTCAGTCACTGCTTGTATGACGTCTGTCTGCCCATGGTCCTTGCCTGCCACCCCAGCTAATTATCCGGCCAAGGATCCCACATCAGTCCTGTCATTAGTCTTCCATCCAGTTTCCAGTCTGGTCTCCTCATTTTGACACTATGTGCGTGTATGTTTGTACGTATGCTTAAATGTAAAGGCCAGAAACTTTTTTCAGACTTTCATAGGGATTTCAGATGTAGCAAATGTTGAGAACCTCTAATCTAAATTCTCTCTTGAATCTGTTAAGATTATTGATAGGCCTTCTCAGCACTCGAGTCAGATCTGGCCTGGGATGCAAGACCTTCCAAGACCGGCTTGCTCCTCCCCTACTTCTAGCATCATTTTGTAGGCTGCCTGACCCTCCTCCTGGTGTCTTCACCTCCACTGGAAGGAATCTGTTCACAGTGATCTTCCAAAAGATCACTTTGAAAGTTTGTTAAAAAATAATTCAGAATGCTGTCATCTTTTAAGCACATTGACATAATATTAGCTATTCAATATGTAAAGCTTGATACAAGCATTGTAATAAGATCATAATTGTATGAACCTCTTTAGCTCCCCTGCTATTACAGGATTGCTGTGGTTTGGAATATATACTTGAATCAGAATATAAATAAGGGCCTCATGCTAGCATATTTTTATTCCTGATGAGCAGGAATAGTTAGTTCCTCACATCCATATTTTCCTGTGTTTTCATGCAGAATACTTGTTTAGGAAAAAAGTGTGTAATACTTTTCCTTTCTAAAGCAGAGGTAATATTTAAAGATTTTGAGTATCTGTAATCATAGCTGTAAATGTGTTACAAAATTGACTCAAGAAAAATAAAATTATTTTTATCTTGATGCCATTGTTCCCAGTCAATGCCTGGTCTTATTTTAACAAATAATGTACTGTTTTATCAAAAATGGAAATAGGGTAATGACTTTCTGGGAGGCATTTCTGACACAAACATGCTTGTAATACATTTTGAGGATTCACAGTAACTTTTTTGAAAGAGAATTCTTGAAAGATTTTGTACTCAGTTGCTGACTTTAACATTTGTGTATATGCACAGGTGCCATGATTTTTGCAGATGCATTACAATGCCTTCAGGCCCTGTGGACTACTGAGCATAGCACATCTTTATATGGATATAGAATATCAAATTACATTGAATTTATACTCAAAGATCTCTTCGCAGAACCATTAGAAAAAATTGTTTTTGACAAGATTTTTAGAAATTATTCTTCCTTCTGATAAACCTATCAGATTTGATATTGAGACTGTGTTATTTATCAGGGAAACCCAGTTTACATTTCATAACATGGGGATTAGACGACAGTGATCAAGGTGATGCCAAGTGCATGAGTAGGTTTTTCTGTATTTTCAAAAAAAGCCAAAAAGAATTAATATGGGTGTCCATTCATGAAATCACTTTGAGTGAACTTAACTGTCTTTCCTAACTTGAAAACCAAATGATATTCATATTAGTAAAAAGTTCCCTTTAATTCTTTTGGCAAAATTTGAACCTTTAAGATGTTTTAAACTTTAGTAGCTCTTGAGACCATAAATGATGTCTGGTTCAAAAATAGAAGAAATTCTTGACTGCTGCAAAGTCTGTTTTTTATAGTGTTCCCATAACTATCAAGTTCTGAGTTTCTAAACTACCAAGTTTAGAAGTCCAAATAAGGCTATGGGGCATCAGCCATGTGATTTCAGTGGCCTCTTCAGTCCGTGCAAAAAGACTGTCCCCTGAAAGATCAGAAACTAGTGAGGCAGTCTAGAAGAGTTCTGGCATGAAACAGATTATTATAACCAGATACGATGTGTGTTTATTTTTATTGTCAGGTCAGATATTTTTAGAATTACTGACATTACCCTAATAGGGAAACTAAATATGGTATAGCATTCCAGAAAGGATTGTTTTGCTTAAGTTTCTTTCATTTAATACAGTAATAGGAGACTGGTTTAGAAGCTATCAGGTGAAACTAAGGGAAGAGAAAGATAATGCTTCTAATGCTCAGAGGTTTGGGGTGGGGGGGTTGTGGGGGTTGTTTTGTTCTTGTTCCCCCCTCCCCACCCAAAAAAAAAAAATCATAGGATTCAGCGTTAAAGCCTCTTTTCTGTATTCTAATTAAGCAAAAGGGGAAACCCACTCTAGGGAGAAGCCTTTTTGTCTTATTTCTCTTTGTCCTTTCATCCCAGAGGTAGTAGGAATGTCACCTTTTTTCCTTTGTGGTATAGACTATCATTTGATTTTGATCATTTTGTTTTTAAAAAAATTGGCATTTGAAACTGAGAAAACAAGTTATTTTAAAAACTGTTCTTAACATTTTTCTGAATTTATTTTTAATGGCATGATGGACTCCTAGCTACGTAGTTAAAGCATTTCTCATAATGTATGAACCCAAGTGCTTATTGTGATAAAAATGCCTTGTTTTCAGATGCTCTGCATGCATACTTTGGGATTTGTGGCTTGTCACTAATGGAGGAAAGTGGCATTTGTAAAGTTCATCCTGCCCTGAATGTAAGCACACGGACTTCCCAGCGCCTTCAAGATCTCCATCAGAGCTGGAAGACCAAGGACTCTAACTCGTGCTCAGAGAATATCCACATTTCCTCATGACTCACTGTAGATGGGGCTGGGGTTTGTAGCGTAACTGTAGCTCGAGGTTAAAAGCCATGTGTAACCAAGTGTGCTTTTTTTTTTTTAAGAGAGAGAGTCTTACAATCAAATCTCACACTGATGTCACTTTGGGATATGATCTTGAGCCAGTTCTCTTTGTACCGAGTTTCAAGGATATCTTTGTCGAAGTTGGAACCACAGTGGACACTGTTGTGGTTCTTAACTGTTTATATTAAATTTCTAAGCAGTTCTTTGAGGCAAATTAACTGTGTATCAAGATTACCTTTTTAAGAGAACTCTTAAATACAGATTGTATCATAAAATGGACACAAAATCTTCACAGGTTTACAGTTCATAATAGCATTGATAATCTTTGGGTGAACATTTAGTGATTATTTAAAACATTGATTGCTGATGGTAGAAAATGGCTTTAATGAATTAAGTATCTGGGATTGTGCTTTGAAAATAGATGATCCCATAATTTTTTAAAAAGAAGAGTGATTTATTTTAAGTAAAGTGTGCCAATTAAACTTGTGTGGTCTATATGAATGCAATTAATGTCATCGCAAGAGTCAGTAGGCTTAAGAGCAATTTTCTAAAGGGAGGTTGTTTTAAGAAAATATTATGTAACTGAGGGAAAATAATTTAACTGCACATAATTGTGAACGGGAGATTTTTATACTGCACAGGTATTTTATTTAGACATTGCTGGGGTAAATAACACTTATGTTTGATTTTAATCTCAAATAATTAGTTGCTTTCCTTTTTCCCTTCTGGGGAGAAAACAGTCTTGTCTAGAAGGAAAGACATTTAGAGTTTCTGTTTATTTTTCTGAGGTATGTGATATTTTAAATTATGCTTTTAAATTATAAATTTGTACTTTTGTAATTTATTTTTAGTTATTTAGATTTTTTTTTTAGTTTGTCACTCCCAGTATGTTAGTTGCTCATGTCAAACCAATGATTTTATAATTTTTTTCAAATTATATAAGTGAAAAATTAAGTTTAAAAAAAAAAAAAAAAACAGAACCACTCAAGAAAAATTTAATGGTGCAGTTCCATAATGGTCATTTTTATTTTTATATTTTCAAGTAAGTGGGAGGGAAATAAGTACCATTTAGGTGTTAAGGATGAAGCTTTCACTTTTATTTCTGCTTGTTTTTCTTCATTCTATAGACTAGATCATTGTAAAGGAGGTAGTATGAAAACTATTAATAATCCATTTCTCAGTAAATCACAGTTGTTACTTTTGCTTGATGACATTCAGAGAGGTCTGCTACTAAGTAGAGATGGAAATCACCTCATTGAAGGAACTGTGTGTAAGGTAAAGTCTTGGTGAGCTAAATGTTGAATTATTCATTCTGTAGCTATCAGGATAAAAAATAAATTACTAGTATGACTATTAGGGTTTGTAATATTTAAATAGTTCTTCTAAATTAGAGGTAAAGTACATGTAAATAATGATCTTTCCCAAGGAAAACATAAGAGGCACTTGGGGAAATGATTCATTTATTACTAACATGGTTAACTTTATTTTTTTGATTTGCTTAATTTTTGACTTGTGTTAATCGAAGTTAACTTTTTATTTGAAGTAAAATTAGTATTCTGATGGTGGAGAAGAAGTAAGCTAAATAGTTGCTTTCTATGTGTTGTTCCACTTACTTTGGCTTAAGTCCTGACAAGATAATCTACATTTCAAACTAAGTCATCTCTTTTGGAGTTAAAATAGCACATACAGAATGGCTTTAAAACTATATAAAATTCCAATTGTTTTCCAGAATTGTTGCTAGTGGTTGGCTGGTAAGCAAGTTAGTAACCATATATTCCTGAACGAAAAAAGAATTTCAAGGTAGGAGTATTTGATAAAGCCATTACAAAATATTTTTAATCTGTTGTATAATTTAAGGTTATAAATTACAATATGATTCTAAATGATAAACGTGAAACTCTATTGGATCAGTGAATGTTCATATTTCACAGGCACATACTAAGACATACCAGGCCGGTGTGAATTGTGGAGACACTCCTCACTTTTTCTAAATAGTTATTTATACAAAAAGTATTTATTAACAAATTATAAGCATTTTTGCATAGAGACTTTATTCTTTAGCAGTCATGATAGAATGAGAAGGGAAATATGAAATATAGGATCTAAAGTAACTATTTTCTGCACCTCCCACTCCCCCAATGGTGTATTTTTAGAAGACAGGAGAAGCTCAGTTTTATGAACCTGCATAAAAGCAAGGAAGGTTAGTTGGGTCATATAGCACAAGTCAATCTATACACATCATCTACAGTGTCTTTAGGTTTGACCTATATAGATGTGTTTCTAAGAGAGCTTATATTTAATTTAAATTCGATCGAAGTTTCGCTGACAGTGTTACATAACTTGAAAAGTGATGGACCTGGTAGTATTTGAAAGTCTCTTGATTGTGAGGTGCTCTGGAGCCCCATCCTGCTCTGCAAGTTCAGCTCCATGTACCCTTACCTTCCCCCTGGTAAGATGAAAGGAAAAAAATGCAACTTAGAAGGTAGTTTTAAGATTAAGTGAGATAATACACACAAAGCACTTAGCATAGAAAGTGAACTACACTAAGTTCCTGATGAGAATTCCCGTCACAACCATTGTGAAACTATTAAATTTTTTCTGTAATAGGAAGAGGTAGCACAAAGGTTAAACTTGGGGAAGTGAGTGGCAGCAGTGTAGAGTTTGAATCACCCCATGAACTAAGTAATATAACCACAGGCTGTCATCTAAACTGGATGAAGTGTCCTCATGAACCTCAAAATACAGGTGGGGATATCCCACTCTCACACTTTCAGCATCTGTGTGGAAGGAAAGCAGCTGATATGTGAGAACAGAAGCTGGGGGCCCGGGGGCGGGGGCGGGGGACTCAGGTTGGTCAGGCTTCTCCAGGTACCCATCTTGCATGCAACTGTTGGAGCCATCTAATAAGGTCCAGGGTTGTGTTCATGTGATCTGGGCTCAGTCCTTAGACCACTTAGAACTAATAAAGCCCCACACTGAGGAGAGACTAGTAGAATTAGAATCCACATTGCACTTGGGCACAGAGAAGGGCAAGTCCACATGGATGTTGAGGGAAGGCCACTGTCCACACACATACATGTAGATAAATGTTGTCTTCCAGGTCACTGTGGAAATGAAAAGGGAGCTTTAGGGCCCTGGAGCTAATAAGTCATCCTAGAGCATCCTTCCCTCCTAAAAGAACAGAGAACTTTCATTTCACTAAAAATGGCAGCTGAGAACAGTTCTGGACAGCTCATTTAATGTTATATGAAAGAAGCTCGACCCAGCAGCTTTTTCACAGCCACTGAAAACATACCCCAAAGGTGTGACCACGGCTGTTGAGGAACTAATATTTAAAATACTAAAAGCAGGGGATGTGTAGTATTCATGACTGAAAATGGAATAAACTGGAAATTAAACAATCAAGTCTTAAAAATAAAAAGTTAACCAAAGACGGACTTAGTAAGAGCACATGTGGGGGTGGGGGAGTAAAGGAAACAAACCACCAACTAACTTATTCAAAAAAAAGGGGGGGAAGTATCAAAAGTTTAAATGACTAGTTCCATATTATAAGACTAATTTTTTTGTAATTAGATTTTTTTTTTTAGAAAAATGCAAAATTACCATAGTAGAAACAAATTCAATGCAAAAGTTACTTTAGGAGAAACAGTTAAAGGTTCAAGGAGTTGGGGTGGGTGGGTGGGTGAAAAAATTGATTAAAAGATCCTTGACAATAAAGAAATCACCTAGCCAGTTGTTTCAAGGGGATTGCAGATTTTTTAAGATTAAGTAATCCCAGTGTTTAAGCAATTCCTGACTTGATTAAAAATGTTGAATGTCAACTGCAAAAATAATTTAAAAACTACAATTATTATTTTGTAAAGTGAATATAATAACACTGTTTCCAAAGTCTGACATAGATTATACCAAAGAATGTATTTTAAATGTCAGTGCAAGAGATTCACATTGGCAAACAAGCCAACAGCTCTCAAGAAGTAATCTTGACTAAACTGAATTTATCTTATTTCTATAGGAATGTAATATTAACCATTAATATTCATCATATAAGGAAAAAAATATCTCATCCTCATGGAAAGGTATGATAGTTAAGTACTTGTTCATGCTAAATATGCTCAGTAAGTATATTTTTGAGTATGTTTCATAACTAACCCATTAACACTATCTGTCCCCAAAACAGCATCTTAATGTCATAAACAAAAGAAACTTTGCAGCTAAATTCAGGGACAGGACATATGCCTACTCGGCATTGCATTTTGTGGTGGGAGTTTTAGCCAGGGAAGATTGACAAACAAAAAGAGTTAAAACGAGACGTGAATTATAAAGAAAGGTGAAATTGGCAGCTCTCCTGCCTGCCTGATTAACTCTGCAGGTTAATCTTTTTCTTTCTCCTTTACTTAATAACGTGTCCTTTTAAAGTGTGAAGAAAAAAAGATGAAACTCTGCAGATGGAATTTTATACTTGGAAAACCCCAAGGAATAAGAGAACTTAGTAAAGTAGCATCAATACTATTTACACAAATATCAGTAGTAGTTTCCACCACATAACAAAAAAAGTCCTCTGCTTCCATTTAGATGAAGTTGAAAGCAGGTTATGTGTAGTGTCATAACTCAGTACCCGCTTTCAGTCCCTCCCAAAGATAAACAAGTTCATAACTTAAAATGCTATTAGCTTTGTCTGGTTTTGAACTTTGGGTATGTGGAGTCATAACGTATACATTATTTTTCAGCCGACGACTTCAGATCAACTGGGACAAGTGTAGACGGCGTCTATGGTGCTGGTAACCTCCTATCTCACAAGCCAGGTGCTGGCACACAGGTGCATTCACTTTGTGGGTATTTATCAAACTGTACACTTAACAATTTGTTCACTTTTCTGTATGTATAATTGCAGTTTAATAAAAATGTTTACTAAAAAGAACAAAAGACTTTGTAAATATATACACATCTAGTTAGAAGATACACTTGAACCCTGATGATTGGAAAAAGAAAAAAAAAAAAAAATGTGAACTTAAGCCTTGTCCAAATCCTGTATAAAGAAAACTTAGGAGAAATGAAACTCTTGAAAAGACAAAACCTAGACTTTAAAAAATGAAAACACAGTATGTTATATTATTGTCTCCCCACCCCCAGGTAATTTATAAATGTAATGCTGTCCCAATAAAAATCATCCTGTTTGTTTTTGACATACTAGAATAACTGGAAAACTGAAAAGAATAAAAAGAACTAGCCCACTGGATGTCAAAACATACTCTTAAATACTCTTAACTCCAAAGAAAAAGAGGAAAATTGCCAGAAATAGAACTAGTATTATACTAGAAAGCCAGGCATGGTGGCACACGCCTGTTGTCCAAGCCCTGGGAGACGAGGCCTGGGATCACTTGAGTTCATGGGTTCGAGACTACCCCAGGCAACATAGCGAGACCTGGTCTCCCAAAAAACAAACAAAAAAAAAGAACCAGTGTTTGACTAGAATACAATAAAGGTAGCATCTCAAATCAAAAGATTGCCTTTGAAAATAAGTCTTATTGAAATGGTGCTTGATGCATGTATTTATGTATTTTTTTAAAATACAGTCTTTGAACCTTTTTAGACTGTGAATACTTCTATTTTTTTCTCATTTAAAAATCGAAATTTGAATTAATTGAAAAGTCAGTCATAGTACTTTCCCCACTCATGGCCCCCAGTCTGTCCTGGAGATGGTACATGTCTTTGACATCCCCCCCCCACCCCATTCATACATACACAATTACAGGTAGATACACCTGTGTAAATTCACTTAAAAATAAGAGGTACTCTAATCTGTAGTATAACTTTTTATTATTTAGTAATAGGAATACTCTTCAGTACCCATATTTTCATAGTGCTGTGTTGCATTGATGTATTATAATCTGCCTTTTCACAGTTATGAAATTATTGCCTTAAGATCCTTGCAAATATAGCGCTGCCTCCTTGTGATTTGTCTTGAATATAGCGATAAGAAATTGCTGGAGCAAAAAGAGTGCTCTATTCCAATAGTTTTGCCACACTTTCTAAAAATGTTGTATGTCTAGATATTTGTGCCCTGACATCAAGATTTTAAATATGGTCAAAAAATAATTCTGCTGTTAAAATACTGTGAGCAGTGGCTTAGGTCCTCACCCTTATTTCACAGATTGCAAATCTGAGGTCCATGAAGTAACTCCTGGAAGAGCTAAGCGCAGTTCTATACAGACATAATGTGTGTGTGCTGTAAAGTGAGTGACAGTGCTGCATCTAGAATACTCATTTTCAGCTCTAGTACTTGTTGATGAAAGTTCTTTAAGGCTAGATGAAGGGTTAGCGTTGAGACTGTCCGCTGGGTGTTCTGAGTGGATTGCTAACAACACGCTACACTTGTGCGGGTTTGTCGTTGGGGCAAATGGGGATGGGCCTCTCCATAGTATGTTTGTAGTTTCTCGTGATTCTCAGTATTTCAAAAGAAAAAGATTTTAGGAACGTCCATTAAAGGCATTAAAATTCATTGGAAACACTATGAGCTTGTGCTCCAAGCCTGTTTTCCTTTCATTTAATCCTAGGCAAGCACAGCAGGGAGTTTGGTGAACTTTATGAAGTCTCTAAGGAATGAAGAAAACAATCAGTTTGATAAAGTGTGCTAAGTCCCTCACACATTGTTGATGGATTCTCATTTTACCATTTGAATTTTAGCAATTGAGCATCATCCTGGAATAGCCACAGATGGTTTTCTGCAACACGTCATTTTCTTCTGCTATAGGACAAGTCATGGAAGATTAATCAGTGGTTAAATCACAGAAATACACATGAAATTATTGAGGCAGTAAGCATTTCTCTTTTTTCTTTTCTTTTTTTTTTTTTTTTTTTTTGAGACTAGGTCTAGCTATGTTGCCTGGGGTAGTCCCAATCTGCGGGCTCAAGCAATCCCCAGCCTCAGCCTCCAGGTAGCTGGGATTACAGGCACCCGCCACCACACCTGGCAACTTTTTTGAAACCAGGTCTTGCTATGTTGCCTGGGGTAATCTCAAACGCATGAACTCAAGTGACCCCAGGCCTCTTGCCTCCCAGCACTTGGATTATAGGCACTTGCCACAAGACCCAGCTGGCGGTAAGCATTTGTAATGATACTTTAATATTTCTCATGAGGGTTCTTTCCAACACAACAATGTTGCTTTGAACATCAAGCATTTTTTTTAATAGAGTTGTTAGAAGGAAATTTTGGAATTAAAGGATGTATACTTTTAAAATATTGATGGGCCAGGCATGGTGGTGCATTGCCTTTAATCGCCACCTACAGAAGTGAGGCCAAGGCTAGGAATCACTTGAGTCTGCAGGTATGAGGCCAAGGCTAGGAATCACTTCAGTCCATGAGTTTGAGACCTGCCTGGAGCAACATAGCAAGACCTAGTCTCAAAAAATAGCTGGGTGTGGTGGTGCATGCCTGTAATCCTAGCTGCCTGGGAGACTGAGGGTGGGGATCGCTTGAGTCCGTGGTACCCCGGGCATCGAAAAGAGACCTAATCTCAAATAAATAAATAAAATATTGGTGCTAACTTTCAAATTGCTGCCCAAGGACAGTGTAAACTAGTCATAAACTTGCCAATGGGGTCCTAAGTACCGATGTTTGCAGTATTAGTTTTTCCACTGTGAGAACAGGTCTTCCCTTTTTGTAAACAACATGGAAAAAACAAGTCCTGCTAGGTTTACGGGGAGCATCATTCCTCCTCTGTACTGTGAGAATGATGTCAGAATAATGTCTCTCCGTGAACACAGGACTCATAACAGTCATTTTCAAAGTGTCTTCATACTAGCCTTGGCGTCACCTGAGAACTTATTAGATTACCTACAATAATTTGGAGATGTAAGCATGGGGCCAATGTAGTTTCCATCTGGAATAGATGTGAATTTGGGGGTGCAGAGGAGACAGATGGGGTTGAATGGTTTCAACCCCACAACCACCAGAATGTCAGACGGAAGAAGGCCATGTGAAGATAGGCGAAGACATAAGGGCCACAACCACCAGCCAGGAACCACCTACAGGCTGACTGTTTTCCTGTGTGAGCCTCCAGGAGGAGCCAGTTCTGGGGACATCTTGATCTTTGACTTCTAGCCTGCAGCGCTGTGAGAGGGTTTCTGTTTTAAGTCTCTCTGGTTAGAGTCATTTGTTACAGCAGGCTTAGGAATCAGCACCATAGGTGTTTAGGTGTAGATGGGTAGTTTTGATTGTACTTTAAATATATGTCTTTGTTGACAGGGTCAAAGATAACACCCTTCTGCCAGGAGCTCTTGATGGATGTAATTTTAATGTAAAAAGTACCACCCTTTCCCTTCTTGTTACTCGTTATTGGGCCCAACCTGAGGCCTGCTGAAGTGGAACCCCAGAGGGAGGAGGCCAGCCTGTGTTGGCCGGTGACCCCCAAGTGGCTCTGGTGACTGCCGGTCACTTCGAAAAAGCAGCTTGAGCAGGAGAAGCAAGTGAGCACCCCATAATTATTTGCAAATTAAAAATTTTAACCGATAGGGGATTTAGTCAGCATGAATCAACACTGTGATCACTTCCCACCTGAAAAGGCTAATAGGAACCTAGTCCGCAGTAGTAGAATGACACATGTAATTAGCATGCAGATAGGCAAAGGAAACCTAGTACATGTCTCAGATGGGCCCCTCTCCTCTAGCTGTGCGCCTCTGCAGGTCAGGGAGGGAGGCTAGAGAGCTCAGCCATTCCTATTGCTCACCCACAGGCTTCCTCCTTGCTGCTCAGGTGTCTGACTCCTGGTGACAGCAGTGAGCCTCTGGCCTGCTGCCTCTGAGGCCTCTGCAGCTGCTCTAGCCTGGAGAGGCACAGTGTCTTGCCTGTCTAGTGCACCCTCCCACCCGGGGCTCCTGGTTGCAGGCATCGGCCTAGGTCTGGACCTGGTGATGCCACGCCACCCTGCAGACCCTGTGTCTAAATAATCAAGAATCATAAATCGGACTAGAAAACTGTTTTCCCTCCTAGACTGACAAATAGAAGGACAGATTAGAAAAAAGCAGCCAGTCACTGTGACTAGCACATCCATAATTAACTGCAGCTCTGACCCTGCCCCCAGTTGGCTGCGGCTGCGACTGGTATGGCTCAGAGCGACAAAGGGAAAAGATCCCCAGCTTCCTGGCTTGCCAGCCCTGGCTTCCCACAATCACAGGAAAGTCACAGAATCAGCATCCACTGCTTGGAGGGATAGTAGCCATGGTCTTTTCACCCCAGCTTGAGTGACCTGCCCATCCGCATCCCCTCCATCGCAGCCCATCTTCAGTCTGTCAGACAACCACAGCTATACTCACCCCACTGCCAAGGAATTGAGGTGTTCGGATTTGGAAGCCTTGGTCTTGGGGTTCCCAGCCCACCACCAGCCCACTTCTTCCTCCCCTACCACACTGGAGGAGCTCCCTTGTGATAACTTGCGACAAGCTCTGTTACCTCCTCCCCTAAACCGCTGTTCTTTCCTCATCCCTGGGACTTGGGGTACCTGGCAGTGCAGCCCAGAAAGGAAACAAGGAGGAAGCTGCCCCAGGCCCGGCAAGTGGACTCGGAGATATTCCAGGACCTCTGCTACCTAGTCTACAAGGAACCCCACTGGAATAGAGTCCTCTGGGTTCAGGGACCCCTCTTGTCCAGATCCAGGACAGGCCAGTATGTCCCCTGTTCTTAGTCTCTGCCATGTTTCCGAACCCGGCTGTGAGGTGCCACATGTGACCTTTGCGCCACGCTTTCCCAGGATCGGGAGTGATGCCATTGCTTTCTCTAGCCTGTGTCAGGGACTGCAGTTTTCTGAGTTCACCGCTGTCTTGACATGTCAGTTGAAACTTGAGAAATTTAAGAAATTCCTTCTCAAATGATAAAGCCTGACTTGATTCTTGTTTTGCTGCAGGCTCAAAACCTACATGTTTTCCCTCCTTTTCTCATTGCTTTGATTTCCTAAACCCTTAAAGGAAAGTGAGGGCCTCCAGGGCAGTAGGAGAGGCAAAGGCAAATAACACATTGAAAAGTTCAAAGTTCATGTTCCTGCTACAAGATTTCATGGGCAGGGCAGCCTTGAGGAAGGAGGTGGTGTCTGCAATGTGCCCTCAGCTGAGATGCCACTGTGGGCCCCAGCACCACACATGAAGAAGACCCCAGGTATGAAGACCAGGCTTTTCAGGGGCACAAGGAGAAGTGGCCTCTTGTCATAGTCAATTCACGAAGGGCAAATCTGTGGAAAAGACAGGTTCGGTGGCTGCTGCAAAATTTGTCAGGAGAGTTTGTGGGTGCGGTCGGCAGACTTGGACACCATGTGTGTATCACTGCTCTCTGTCCACTGTGTGTTTACGTCAGCTGGCACTAAGATTACAGGTTAATCTTAATGTCTCCCCCTTGCAAGTCACGCTCTGGCTCCACCCATAACGAGACTGCTCAGAACAGCCTGCACAGCCATACTGCTTATTGAATAATAGAACTCGTAAGTGACTTGCTACATGGAGACGTGGGCAACTTTGCGCCACTAGCACTGCAGCAGGCTGGGATGCTTGCACTCCTTGTTCTGGAGAAGATGAGGCACAGCTGGAAGGTATGGGTGGAGCAGGAGGCCCGCAGGCGGTCTTCTGTAGCTTGTCACTTTCAGATGACAGGGTTGTCACACAAGCGCAAAAAAGACGTTTTCTCTAAGAGGTAAGCGTTTAGTGCCTCTTCTGAACGAACCTCATCTTCAGCATAAGCAACTCATCCTAGGTGATGAGGTAAAGTTCCCTTTCTAAAGAATCTCTAAGTTCCTAAATGGAGAAGAAAAGATGCGTAGAATAAAAGTGCTTTGCAAATACACATTCTGGGCAACAATCTCAGTGATTACTGCAGTCATCAAGAGAAAAGCTGGCGGAGAACATTCCATTGCCTGACTCCATATACAGGCCTAGCACCTCTGACATTGGACCAGATTTTTGAACCTCCTGATGAAATGCCACATACCGTCTAAAAAGTTTCCTTGCCAGAGAGGAGACTGAAGCTAATCCATCTGCTTGAACTGGTGAGAAATGAGAACAGATGTGACCCCACGGGGAGCAGTCAGCGCTGGCAGACAAATCTGGCTTCTCTAACCAGGCAGCATAAAAAATGGAGGGGCCAGAGCAGGTGGATGTTCTAGATTGAAAGAAATGCACAAAACAACAATTAGACAAAGACTTTGTACAAACTGACTTTTAAAAGGTATTTTGAGGCAACTAAGGCAATTTAAGGAATTGAGAGTATTAAGTTCTGCCGGGCGTTGTGGCGCACACCTGTAGTCCAGGCGCTGGGAGGCAAGAGATCTGGGGTCGCTGAGTTCCCAGGTTCGAGACTACCCCAGATAACATAGTGAGACCTGGTCTTGAAAAAACAGCCGGGTGCGATGACATGCGCCTGTAATCCCAGCTACCTGGGAGGCTGAGGCTGGGAGTCACCTGAGTCTGCAGATCCCAGATCTGATCCCAGATCAGGACTACCCCGGGCAACATAGCGATACCTAGTCTCAAAAAACAACAACAACAACAACAAAAACAAGTATTAAGTTCTTTTATGAGAATGGTTTTGCATTATATAATTTTTTTTCCCTCATGTTAGATATGTTCCTCATTCAGCTAAACTTCCAGAGCTGTGCTTCATTTTACAGGACTAGAATGGAACTTGCCCCTGAAACTTCTTACACAGGAGGGTAGGAGATACAGAATTTTTTTTAAGCACCACAGAGAATTGTAATCAATCAGCAGGTCTAGGAGTCATTAGCTTAAATAACTTAAGTCACTACCTTAAATAAGAAGGGACTCGAGAGACTAATACAGACACTCGCTGTTTGTTGCAGCACTACTTACAATTGCAAGGATATGGAAACAACCCAAATGCCCCAAAACAGATGAATGGATGAAAAGATGTGGCGTATTTATACAATGGAATATTATTTGTCAGTTAAAAATGATAAATTTGAAGCATTTGTGATGACATGGATGGATGTAAAAGGAATTACATTAGCGGAAATAAGTCAGAAAGAAAAAGAGTAACAAGATGGTCTCACTTATAGATGGAATGTAGGGAAAACAAACAAAAGGTCAAGAGGAAAAGTCAAAACATGCTAATAACCAAACTAAAGCATACAGCTGGGGGTGGGAGTGGGAGAGGTCAGGGAGGAGAAGAGAATGGAAGATTGAAATGACAGTCTAAAGGTGATATGGTGGAGGGAGAACAATGGAATACAGGATGGAGAACAGAGGAATACAATGATATCAAATATATATAAATAAACACAATTTTTTTTTTTTAAAAAGGGACATGAAAGGTTCCTACTAACATAGACAGTACATGGGCTTAAGGTGGCTTCCCCCACCGAGTCCTTGAAATAGTGGTTGAGAGCAGTGTCTTTAGGATGCAGTTGTTTCTAACAAAGCTATCCTTGTCCCGGGAGGGTGATTAGTACTAGGAAACCTGAAGATTAAAAAAGTCAAGGGCCCAGCTCATCTTGATTCTCTACCTCAGGCATAACTGGACTAGCCTACATCCAACATAGAAGTGGGAAGCTGTTTTTACTGAAAACGTGGAAGAGTCTACAACAGGCCTGTTCTGACATTATTTAGTATCAAATGAGATCATAGAGCTTGTTCCAAAGAGGTTTCATTTAAGTTATCAGAGATTGCAAACTGGGTTGTTACTGTTGAATGTTTCATGCTCATGGTATTTATAGAAGACATAATGTGTCTTTTTTCCTAATGAACATATAATAACGCAACGCAGCATGATCCAGCAAATGTTAATAGTCATGATAGCGTTTATCTGGACTATACTTTGCCCTGGAATTCTCCAACAGTGAGGCTTTGGGGCCAGAGAGTATGGAGCTGCATTTTTGAAAGCTGTCTGCCTGTGTGAAAAACAAATCTCTTTGTCTCCAGTTTCTTTCTGTTTTATATGCTTACATCTCATTGCAATTACATTCACTGAACAGTGCAATTACATGTCTGAAGAGAGGGCAGAAATTGCCAATTGGGAAAGCAGTTGAAAAAAGTCTGACTTTGGAGGAATTTTTATTTCAAAGATTAATTCTCAAACTAACTAACGGATTTGCTATTTTAGCGACCTGGGTTTAAACTTCAGCAGACCTAAAGACTTTCCTTTTTTCCTCTGAACACAGTCACAGAAGAACTTAAAGACATGATACCCAAGAGGGGAGTTGTTGCTGCTCAAACCAGAAGTCCCCAAGGTGAAAGGCAACGTTTCCCAGCACCTAGCAGACTTCCCAGCCTTCAAAATAACTCTCTTTTCTATTTTTTCCCCCCAAAAAGGTAAGTGATCGTATCAGAAAAAATTGGACAAAGGGGTACTGTTGGCAAGAAGATCTCACACCCACACTTCACCCTCCATTCCCCAGTCTTCTGTAGTGGTGACACGTATGACCAGTTTCTTTTCTAGAGCTGCACCTACAGATACAATTATGTGTGTGTTTTCATACACTCATATGTGAACCAGATACCCAATTCCACAGAAATCAACATTTTCATTCATTTGCCTTAACCTGGCATTTTTCTATTCCAGATATCTGTTACAGGTTTTTAGGGAAAATGAACAACCTGATCGTTTCTGTTATAGCTGGAGAAAAGACTAAGGAATACCTTAACAAAATGCAACATTAAATAGTCACAACCAGGAGGTCACAGAGTGAGGTGTTTTGACACCCCTTACCTGCCACTTGGAAGCAGCCATTTCACTGAGCGTGGTAGAGTCAGCTACTGCAGAAACACCGTGGGCTGAGATGGACTGCGCCCACCGCTCAGTGGTGAACTGGGGCTGAGATTTCCATTCCCAGATCCTAATGCGCAAGGAGAGAAGGCTTGGGGCTGGGGTGACCACCAGTATACATGGCTCTGGGGTCACTGGAATGCCTTGTTACAACGCTGGTTTCTTAGCAGTAAGCTAGGTTGTGCTTCTTGCAGCACACTCAGCTTGGTTTGACTGGCCTTACTTCCCTTCCTCACATTATAGAACATGGTATGTTCTAGAAAGTGGTTAGGAGAACATGGCTGTAGAATAAATGGCATTTGTAGGACACCTTCAGAAAACCTAGAGGCCAGCTGACGTGCAGAATCAACACTATGCATAGGCTCCGTTGACCTGCCACGCTGTCCCCAGAGAGCTGGAGGCGCCCTTCTTAGCCCACAGGGGATCCACTCAGTTGCTGGCATTTTTCTTCTTCCTACCTAAGGGAGGCCCACAGGCTGCTTATGGGAGCAGACGCCTCTGGAGCTTGTTAGGAAAGTGGACGCTCCTGCCCGCCCACATCTACATTTTCAGGGCTTCCTGAGCAAGTTTGTGGACACTAAAGTTGGAGAAGCATTGCCTCACGGAGTAACGATGCTGGGTATCGTCCTTGGCGAGCTGCCCTCCCTGTCTCTCTAGCCTGGCCTTGGTCACCCCCTCGCCCCTCCTGTCACGGTGAAGTCTATTCCTGCAGGCTCTTGGCACCCCTACCTTATCTCCGTGCAGGCTGGTTTTCAGCCTGGAGGGTCCATCTCCTCCCCCCCTTCCCTTCCCCTGTCCCAAAGGTCTTGCCTCACCTATCCCTGCTGAACGGGGAGGGCAGGCCCTGGGCCTGAGGTCCAGCTTGCCCGCCTTCCTGTCACCCCCTGCTTCTGGCCATGCCTCTGGTGCACTGATTACACAGGACAGGCGTCATCTCCGCCCTGGGGATATTCTGAACATGCTGCACTCTTGGTATCAGCAGCTCTGGCTTATGCAGCTTTGAATTTCAAGGTGCGAACGCAGGCCACGGTGCCTGTGAAATCCCTGCTTATTGGATCCATCAATCAGGGAACGCCGACAGCCAGCTCTGCTGGAAAGCTAGACATCTAAAACAGCCGCTCCTAAGTTACTCTGAACTAATTCAGTTGCTGTTCTGATTTGGGGTCAGTTTCATAAAAGGCAGCATAGCTGAAGGCCCACTTCTTAGCCCCCGGCCAGATGTAAAATAGCCAGTCGTCCTTTCAAGACTTAGTGTATATATTTATTTTAATTTAAAAAAATTATTTATATATAAATTTCACATCTTTGTAATCTCAGGAACTCACCCCCCCCCCAGCCATTTCTCCCCCCTCCCACCCCAAGTTGTGTGCTTCAGTTTGGTGGTTAGCCTATTTTGACTTATCCTCATGGCTTTTGTTTATTTTTTTTCTCTATCCCATATATTAGTGAAACCATTTGGTTTCTATCTCTTTTTGACCTGTTTCTGCTAATATTTCTTCTAAGTATATCCATGTTATCATAAAATCATCAAATTTGGTGTTTTTAATTGATGAGTAATATTCCATTGTGTATATATACCACATCCTTTTCAATCTGTCCTCTGTTTTTGGACATTTCGGTTGCTTCCAAGCCCTTGCAATTATAAATAGTGCTGCAGTAAACATCCAAGCACAGGTGTCTGTTTGTACCCACATTGAGGTCCCTTTTGGGTAGATTCCCAAGAGAGCTATATATATATATATATATATATTTTTTTTTTTTTTAAGACACTAAGTCTCGCTATGTTGCCCTGGGTAGTCCCAAACCCGCGGACTCAAGTAATCCCTAACCTCAGCCTCCCAGGTAGCTGGAATTACAGACATGTGCCACCACACCTGGTAATTTGTTTGAGACTAGGTCTCGCTATGTTGCCTGGGGTAGTCTTGAACCGCGGACTCAAGCGATCCCTGCCCTCAACCTCCTAGCACTGGGATTAGAGGCGTGCACAACCATGCCCAGCAAGTTCTTTTCATTTTTTTTAAATTAGTGTGTTTATTTGCTAATTTTACATCATTAGCTATTTTAACTGTAATCATTATTGCAAAGAGAAATTAAATAATCAGAATAAGTTACAGATGAAAACTGTCTTCAGATATGACCTCTGTCTACTAGGCATCATTTAGTGCTTAATTTTCAAATATGCAGAACTGAATATTGATTACTCATTATCTTTGTTTTAAAGATACTAATAACTCCTTAACTGCTCTACATCCACTTCAAAAATTAAGCTTGTGGCCGGGCACGGTGGCACATATCTGTAATCTAAGCACTGGGAAGCAAAAGGCCTGGAATCGATTCAGTTTGCAGGTTTGAGACTATCCCAGGCAACATAGCAAGACCTGGTCTTGAAGAAGCAGCCAGGTGTGGTGGCGGGCACCCATAATCCCAGCTACCTGAAGGCTGAGGCTGCGGGATCAGGACTACCCCAGGATAACATAGCAAGACCTAGTCTCAAAATAATAATAATAATAATAATAATAATAGTAGTAATTACACTCGTGTATTGTATGGTCTTTTTCTTCCACATTGTAAGCTTATTCTTCACACACCCTCACCCGGTCTTTAGCGCATTGCTTTAATTTGTTTTGTGTCCCCCCCCCCACCTTAGTGCATTGTTCTTAGAGCCCCATCTGGACGCTGTGGCCAGTCCACTGTGAGAGGGAGACCCGTAGAAGGAAGGTTATAAAAGCCTGACTGCCCTGGTGATGAGGATCACGAATGTAACTTACCACGCCAGGTGCTAAATACAACCGGGCAGATAGGGTTTCTCTCTCCTCTGATGACTTTAGCCAAGTAAGCGTGTGAAGGCAAGGGTGTTAAGTCGCAGGATGCAATATGGGCCTCTGTGTCTGAGAGGAGAACCTTCTAGGACATGAAGAGGTGCAGTGGTGGTGACAGTGCAGCCTCCCAGAGGATGGCTGCTCACTTCCCTCAGTAAACATGGGGAGGAGGCAAAAAGTTAGGAAATACATAGAATAAAACTCAGCACAGGAGACTGCCTTGCAACTCCTACTTTAGAAAACTGCTTCTCTGCTATAAAAGTATTAGAAAAGAAAGAAGCCACAACTGGGCTTTGGATAGTACCTCACACGGAGGCCTAGAGGCCTAAAGAGTTAACAGGATTCCTGAAATTTCCCACAGGAGCGTGTCTTCCAGACCTGGTTCACATCTTGAGGGAGAAACGCCCTGCCTTACATCAAAGGCTAGGAGAAAATAGCACTCACCTCCATTGTCCCGATCAGCTAACCATTCGCTAAAAGCCAAAACAGAAACCTGGAGGCTGTCACACTCTTCCACAAGTAGCAGCATGTCCCACAGTCTGGGAGGTCCTACCCGCGTCTCCCTACTCCATTCATGCCTCAAAGACAGAGTTCTGAGCCCAGCTACGTGGACTGTGACTTTGCTGTTGGTGTTCAGCGAAGCCCCATCATGTTCCCCCAGGAATTGGGCCACTGAAGTGTAAGATTTATGTCCTGTCTGAAAATGGACTCTAGTGCACAGGTGCCGTGTCCTCCACAGGTGAGAGCCCTTGGGCTGAATGAGATCCGACAGGCCCTGGCAGAGCCCACACTCATGCTGTCCCATAACCGGACTCACCTGCCCCACAGGCTGGGCTTTTGCCTCAGGCTCAAGAGCCACTTCCGGCCTGGAGATGCCTTTCCTCCAGCTCCCTCAGGCCCTTGGCACATCTGCCTTGGCACAGAGCTGCTGGTGTGGAAATGACCTACTCACATCTTTGCCTCCGCCACCCACACCATGCGGCCTAGGGCACAGAGCTGGAACTTCCTCAGTCACAAGTTTCTCTGGGGGCGGCAGGTCTAGGCGCTAGTTCATGTGTGTTGAATTGACAAGAATTAAATTCATTGAAGTCGTTTCCCTGCAACGATTCAGGGAAAAGCAAACAGTCAGGCTCCCCACCCAGCCCTGCCCTCATTCTGGTGACCTTTAGCCAGCCGTCGTCTGCCATGGGCACCAGACATGTACCTGTGCCTCTGCAGAGGTGAAAAAATAGGCAAGACTCGACTACAGGCCTTGCTTGTTGAGTCAACTTTTTCCTTTAGAAGTTTTTGATTTGTAGGGAAATTGAAAGGACAACATGGGAAGCTCCCAAATATCCACCCGCTGCCCATTATCATTGTCTCATCTGAGTCTGGTCTTAGCTGCAGTTAACTAGCTGGTAGGAGTGTGTTGTAACACACTGCATTTCAGATTTCCTTAGGTATTACCTGGTAACATTTTCTGTCTTAGAGCCCAGCTTTGTCTTTTATGATTGATGAATCCTGTAACATATTTAGTTTTCCTGTCCCTTGTTTTTGTTTTTGTTTTTTTGCTTTCTTTTTTTCTCTTTCTTTTTTTCTTTTTTTGAGACTAGGGCTCACTGTGTTGCCTGGGGTAGTCCTGATCCCACACATTCAAGTAATCCCTAGCCTCAGCCTCCCAGGTAGCTGGGATTACAGGCATGCACCACCATGCATGGCACCTATCCCTACTTGACTATAACAGCTGGTCAAGCTTTCCTAGTCCTTGGTGACACAGATAGTTTTTTTTTTTAATTTACTATATTATTTATTTTACATCATTATCTACCCCAGGGTTCTCCCACCATCTTATCACAGTGAACCATAGGCTTAGTCTTTTGTGCGCCTCCTACCCTCAGTTTTCCCCCCTTCCCCTCTCATGTGCTATGCTTCAATTTTCCTTAAAATTAGTTTTAAATTTTCCTTGTCTGATTGTTTTTCCTTTGTCCCTCATATAAATGAGACTGTATAGTATTTCTCTTTTTCTTTCTGGCTTATTTCTGGTACCATGATTCCTTCTAGTTCCATCTAATATTGCTGCAAATAACATACATTTGTCTTTTTTGATTGATGAATAGTATTCCATTGTGTACATATACCACAGCTTTCTGTACCATTCGTCTATTTGGGGGCATTTGGGTTGCTTCCATATCCTGGCTATTGTAAATAGCAGTGCAATAAGCATCCAAGTACAGGTGTCTTATTGGATTAGATCTTTGTATTCTTTGGGTAGATTCCTAGAAGTGGAATTGTGGGATCAAATGGTAGTTCCATTTTCAGTAGTTTAAGGGTCCTTCACACAGCTTCCATAGTGGCTGGACCAGTGTACATTCCTACCAGCAGTATAAAAGTGTCCCTGTCTCTCCACATCCATGCCAGCACTTGCTGTTGTTCCTTTTTTTTTTCCTACATGGGCTATTCTTACTGGTATAAGATGGTATCTCATTGTGGTTTTGATTTGCATTTCCCTGATTATTAGACACAGATGGTTTTGAAGTGATCTGATCGGGTATTTTATAGTCTGTTGGGACTTGTCTGATGTTTTCCTCTTTAAATTGTTTAAGTTGTTTCTGTTTTTCTACGTATCATAGGTTAACATAATTATAAGTGTGGGAGGAAGATCACAGATGCAAAGTGTATTTTCATGACTAAACTTCTTAAAAATCCTGTATCTGCTTTCCCCTCACCCCCACATTTTCCCATGAATACTGCCTGGCAGAAATGAAACTTGATTCTAGTGCGTATTCTAGAAAGCCATTCACACCCCCACAGGATATCACTGGCAGGAATGGGATCCTCAGAAGACACTTTCCTTGGAGAAGTGACCTTAGAACTATTGAGGGCGTGGGCTGGGGACCCACCACGGCCACAAGCCTCTGGCTCTGAGAACAGACCTTCCTGTTGGTTCATTGGTGGAGACACTACCTGAGGGCTTCTGCAATCCTCTGTGAGAATGAGAGCTTGGAATGCAAAATAGCAAGAGGTAAACTAGGACTTTTTAAAGGTACCTGGTGAAAACTTCCAGCCGAGGCTTGCAGGCGACAGGCAGAACGTAGCGCACTCAGAAACAAGTGGCCACTGGGCAGTGACAGAACATTGGGCGCTCTCCTGCCTCTGCCTTCCCTGGGGACTTTAGGCACGTAACTCATGTTGCCAACCACCTCTGAAGGGTGGGCAGAGCCCTGTGTGCCTTGTAGAGTTTTGGGCATCAGCAGCATGATAAGAGTAAGCACTACTATAGCACAGACCGAGAGTGAGTCCCCAACCCAGATATTAACTCTCATCATCATGGTTATATGAAGGGTGCAGCGGGCCTCATCGGAAAGGCAGCCAAAAGTTAAAATCTTAAGACTCAGACAACTTCGAAATAAATAGGCTAAAAAAGATTGCAGCTCTCTGGAATCGAGTCAGAAAATCTATCTGCAGAAAAAAGACCGACTCATTAACCTGTGTGCACCTGCTGCAGGTGGAGACGACAGATGCCTGGAACATACCAGGAGCTCAGCCCGGTTAAGCTTTGCTTCCTGTCTTCTCCCACATGTTTGAACTTGGGATCCTGTTCAGAGGGCAATTAACTGGGCCAACAGCGCTGACTGATCTTCACGAAGCAGTCATCCTATGCTACAGCCACTGAGACAGCGAAGAATGACCTGCCGACGCCACCAGGTCTGAACACTCACCCTCATCTCAGTGCTCTGGTGAGGGTAAGAAGATCCCAGGTATCTGAAGGCATTTTTTTTTTTTCTCCTTTTTGCGACTAGGTCTTACTATGTTGCCTGGGGTAGTACTGATCTCACGGACTCAAGCGATCCTTAGTCTCAGCCTCCCAGGCAGCTGGGATTACAGGCATACACCACTGCACCCGGCTGTTTTTTCGAGACCAGGTCTCACTATGTTGCCCGGGGTAATCTTGAACCCACAAATTCAAGAGATCCCAGGCCTCTTGCCTCCCAACGCTTGGACTACAGCACATGCCACCATGCCTGGCTTGAAGGCGATTCTTGTTGACCTCAAACAAAAAGCAGTTGTGCTAACAAAATAGGTTGATTAGGAAACAACAACATGCTATACAAAATCGCCAGGAACCAAAGCTCTTGGAGCTACCGGGGGAGCTGACCAGCCTTTGCTTCATCAAGAGGACCTTCTTTTCCCTTCTAGGAGAGGGAAGCAGCAACAAGGCATGTTGGGTCCTATAGTTTTCTGATTGCTTGTCCAGGTGCTCTTCTAGACTCCCAATCCCAGTGAAATAGGGTTTCAGTAAATGAATTTTCACAATTCATTTACTTGCCCAGATCTGTCTCTGAAGACTAGGGCAAGACATCAACAACTCAGCACTTTCTTCTCACATTTTCTTCTCTTGTCTACCCTTTCCTTTCACATTTATTCTCCAGTTGTCATGTATAGAGGGTGCATGTGAACAATAGGGGGTTCTTTGTGCCCTGAGACTGTTCTAGGATTTGAAACTCTTTAAGCATCTTGGCCCACTTAATCCCTAGAACATCTCTGAGCCAATAGCACTACACTGTGCCCATTTGGCCTGAAAGGGGTGGCCTGAAACACAGTGGCAGCAAATGGATTGCTCAAGGAACTGTGAGGAAGGCTGCATAGTTGGGATGAGGTTGGCGTGCACATAGCAGACAACTCAGATCACAGGATTCCACAGGTTTCCTCTTGAGTGACACTTGAGAGGGACTCCTTAGAATGGAAGCCCTCCCTTCCTAAAGGCCACCTCTCTCCTCCTTCAGCCATCTGAGTGCAGGTTCTTCTCAATAGCCCACATTCAGAGCTGTGTGTCACTGAAAAGAGAAGATGAGCCCAGAATACCTCTCCCAGAAGCCACCTATTAACTCCATCAACATTTCATCTGCAAAGAAAGCTGGGAAATGCATTTTGCTTTTAGTTTTATTTTTTAAGTTGAGCACAGTTCTCAAGTCTCTGTAACAAGGTAGGAGGAGAAGATTGATTTGGGGCCTATGATGTGTCATCAAATAGCTAGAAGTAGAGCTGTGGTGTGGCTGGTAGGCAGAGAGAGGCTCTGTCACTCTGGTGTAGGCTATGAGTGCTTTGGGGGGGTGCTAATGCCTGAAAGGGGCACTTTACACTTCCAAATACAAATAATGACGTAGACCAATATTACCTCAATTAAAAACAAACAGAGACTGTATTATTGTTTGTAGTTCCCACTTGTAGTCAGTCATTTGGAAACAAGGTGGTCTGTGTGATGTTTAAAAGTTAGAACTTTCCTAAGATTTTCAGTGTTTCCTGTGCCACAATTTAGAGTGCTTTGGATCAGATTCTGTGTGACTTCACAGTATTTAAATGGTGATCTTATTCAAGAGAGTATATGCAAGACAGAAGTGGCATTTAAATGAAAGCATTTTCTTTTCTAAAATAAGGGTGTTTTTTCCCCATAAGACATTACTTCATATTTCCCTTTAAAGACACAAGTGTCCAAGATTAGAGCCTGAAGGGGAGGCTCGGGGAAGGGGCACTCTCTCATACAGAGGGCGCAGGGGGAGTAGGTAAGCTGCTCTTCTCTGGGGGAAGCTGGGCTACCTAGCTACCTGTGCAGCCCGGGGCTCCACCCACTCTCCACCTCTGTGTCCAGCTGGGAGGGGCCACACCCCCTTCAAGTTCTACATGCTGAAGGGGAGGCCCTGGGAAGGGGCACTCTCTCCCACAGAGGAGGGGCACTCTCTCCCACAGCCACCTCCTCTGGTTCATTCCCACCTCAGCCATTCCTTAGCTGGAACTAGAAAAATAACTCAGATCAGATACACTTGAAGAGACAGAGAAATAAAGGTCATGAACACACCCATCACCTGCCCAAAAAGAACATGGTCGAAACTCCGAGACAAAAGATGATTGTGGACAAGAGCGACTACATGCCACCAGGAAACACCAACAACATTTCTGGTGCCAGGGCTAAACTCCTCACCTATAGACACTTTCAACATGATCATGGAGACCCCCCCATTCAATGGGGGAACAAAGCCACAAAGAAGTATCAGTAAGAAATGGGGGGAGCCACTCCACACACCAGACCGCAAGAAGGTTCCCCGACATGCTCAGAAAGGCCACTTGCCCTAAGGATCTTCATGAAGAACTGTCAGCCTGGGTTGTAGGCCCCCAGAATGCAGGACTTCACTCAGGAGGACAGCGCTTCAGAAAGAACACAAAGACTAACAGGCCAGTCATCAACCAACAACAATGAGAAAGGAACTGGAGTGACCAGAGTGGGAGAACAGGGGAAGGGGAGGAGGGGGTGGGGGGAGGAACATGCCTACAAACACAATCTATGTAAGCAAGCAATAAGAAAAATAAAAATAAATTAAGAAATAAAACACAAGTGTCCGATATCAAAACTTTCATGTGACTTTTAGGGAAGAAAGGAAATGATTAGAATTAGATGTTTAAAGAACTTCTTAAATGGGTTATATTCTGTTTGATTATGGCTAAAACCTGATTTTTCATCTTTGTTTCTTTATTTGAAGAGTAGATTTATTCATCTACACATTCATTCATTGAATAAATGTTTCTTGTGAACTTAATAGATGTTCACTGCTTCATTTGTGATAGTCATTTTGGTTCATTCTTAACAGAATAATGTGTAGCAAGTTATTTTACATTTGAAGAAATATTAAGATTTAGGTAACAAGGATTTATTTTCATCCAGGTAAACCAAATTTGTTGTACTGAAAAAAGAAACCTGAAACTCCTTTTGGAATCATGCCATAGAACTACACCATATACAGAACAAAAACATAGTATGAATCTTTACACAGAGTAAAAATACTGGAAGATAAATAGCACCAATTTTCCTTTTTAAGAACCAGCAACATCCTGTGAAATGTCTTTGTGAAATACAGTGCTCTCCCTGGCAAACTGATGTTGTAACTCTAAAATAGATGTATTTGCAGAAAAATATTCTTCTCATTTATATTAATGTAAGCACATTACTTCTCTGAGGAATATTTATCAGTATTGCTCCTGTGTCCCAGAAATGTGTCAGCAAGAAAATGGTAGAGAAGACTCCTCTGCAGTGGAAAACAATCGTGATAATGTTGTCCCTGAGAGAATTCAAAATTGTGCATGTCACAGCCTGAGACTCACAGGTGTTCGGAGTCTGATGACACAGGCTGTTCCTGAGGTTCACGTTCAGTTCAGTTCATTGTGAATCCTGGTGACCTCTGACACAAGACAGGCCACTTAGCTGGGGCATCTCCACCTTTCACTTGCCTGAGTGCTCAGCTACAGTGGCCGTGGGGGTTCTGGGAGCCCCTGGTGTGCAGCATTACACTCGAGACCTGTGTGACTGTGCAGACTTGGGGTGAGGGAGCCCCAAGGTGGCTGAGTCCTAAAAATCGACCCTATTTACTCCTCATCACAAAAGACGTAGAACTTCTATCTCAATTGTGAATTCAAGTAAGAAGGCAGTGAAAGTCTGGCGTGGTGGTGCGCGCCTGTTGCCCAAGCACTGGGAGGCAAGAGACTTGGGACTGCTGGAGTTTGTGGGTTCGAGACTACCCGGGGCAACATAGTGAGACCTGGTTCTCAAAGAAGCAGCTAGGTACCCTAGTGGGCATCTATAATCCCAGCTACCTGGGAGGCTAAGGCTGGGGGTCGCGTGAGTCCATGGTACCCCGAGCAACATAGCAAGACCTAGTCTCAAAAAAAAAAAAAAAAAGGCCAGAAGTCAGTGAAGCTGGCAGGGAGAAGGTGGGCAGGGAGAAGGGAGAAGGTGGGCAGGGAGAAGGTGGGCAGCTCCCAACAGGATTGAGGTCAGTACCAAGGGAGCAAACTTGGCAGTTATGGGAGGCCACAAACGGAATAAATACCCATCTAAGCGCGCTGTTCCCTTTGTGCCTTGATCTTCTTCAGAAGCAGGTGATTTCGAATTTTGAAGTGGACTCTAGCTTCTCTCTTTGCCTTGACTTTGTAGTTGGGGGGACAGAAAAAATGTGCCTGCGTCTTCACTAAAGGCTTGTCCTTCCAGCTTCTCAAAGTCAATCTTACTTTTATAGTCTGATGCACACAGAAAACCTTTCTTAGCATTTTATCATTTTTCCACTCTCCCCAGGTATTTTCTCCCCAGGTATTTTCCTTCTCTATAATAGAATAATAGTGCTCTGGACCTAGCAAGTATTTAGGTGAATCAATAAGTCAGTAGACTGTTGTTTACATTCCTAATTTTGCAGTGATGGAGGAAAGGAGGTATACTCTATTGAATGATGAGGTGTGTTTATTATTCTATTTCGCCACCATGACATAGCTTAAAACTCTCTTTCCTTGACCACAAGGGAGCAGGATGACAATGATGGGTGACATATGGTGGTGGGAGAACATTTGAGTATCCAATAATGTAAAAAAATATATATATAATAAAATTTTTTTTTAAATTTCCTGCATAAGGAGATTTTTAAACTACATCATGAGGCAGAATGGAACAGTAAGCATTTATCTTATTTAGCAGATTTATCATTTAGCAGATGAATTCGTTTGGCAGCTATCCTATACTAATCGCTTCCTCTTAATATACCCCAGCTCCTCAA
The DNA here is from genome assembly GCA_004024945.1 of Uropsilus gracilis. Taxonomy (NCBI): domain Eukaryota; kingdom Metazoa; phylum Chordata; class Mammalia; order Eulipotyphla; family Talpidae; genus Uropsilus; species Uropsilus gracilis. The sequence continues at coordinate 29,339 of PVHY01012122.1, forward strand.
CTCATCGAAACAATTTGGCCCTGCGATCCTGCACCCCTCCTCCTTCCCCGCCATCTTCCCTCCCCTAACACTCACAAAATAACCTTCTAAAATAAATAAGGAACAATGGGAAGATGGCTCTCAGAGCCAGCGCATATATCTTATTACCAGCGCTAATGAGGAACTTCCTTTCTCTCTGGTTTATGACTCTCCAAGTAATAGTGCTCTCAGATCCTTAGGGATGCAAAACAATGGATGCTTAGCTCTGAGGGAGAGGAATAATGCAAAATGGGCTTTTGACTCAGGAAGATAATGGCATACGGGGAAGAGGAGCTTCAGACTTGCAAATAGCAAAGTTTTGTGGCAGACACACCACCGGGCATGATGAGAGCAGCAGATCAAAGAAACTAAAAGCAGAGCATGTGAGTGAATTATTGATGATGATACCACAGCTGTATTGATCAGAGGTTTTCTTTCTTAGACCTACCTTCCCTATGCCCAGGAAGCTACCAACCTTCAAGGACTCATGCTGCAATGTGAAAGTGGGGGTGGGGAGGGTTAGGTGGGGGTGATTGGTCAGGACCTTAGTTAAGAGAAGACTGGTTATCCAGTAGAGTTCTGCCTATCTAATGACAAATAAACCAACGATCTCTTTGCCTATCTCATTTCCTAGGAAAGAAATGGTATATCATCTCACACTGTACCCTGCAGGAAAAAAAGGTTGTGCCCCGCCTGCCAAGATCATATTACCTCAGCATCAAAAAGCCTAATTCAAAATGAAGGCTCTCAAAACACAGAATACAGTTGTCCAAAGGACATTTCTGTTTTAAGACTCTTGTTTGTCCTGTTTGCTGCTGAGTCTGTACGGCCAGAACGTGCCAGGCACGTAGTAGGTGTTCAGTCACCTCGCATGAGTGGGAGGTTGGGATTCAGTGAGTGGACTTGGGACTGGGCCCTGAAACCTGTGTTCTCAGTGGGGTGTCTTGGAAGGTCTAGCTGGGTCTTCCTGGTGCTCCCTCCTCTGCATAGTCCTGGGCATAGAAATTACTTATCTGTGACCTCTGAGGCTGAGTCAATTTCAGCTCTATGCCCACAATTCCAGCTTGGCCATTTGGGGAACTACAAATGGAAGATTGATCCTTGGTCCTTACACAAACAAACCCAAGGCAGTCTGCCAACCACTTTGGGGCAAAATTGTGGTAAACTTCTGAGGGGAAAAAAAAAATGATTGAAAGGTACAGTGTCCTTTTCACCTCAAGGGAAAGGGGACTTGAAAAGAAAACTCTCTATATTTTTTTTTGAGATGAGGTCTCACTATGTTGCCCAGGGTACCACAGACTCCAGTAGTTGCCCAAGTTACCATGGAATCAGGTGATCCCCAGCCTCAGCCTCCCAGGTAGCTGGGATTACAGGAACCCACCACGGTGCCCAACTGATTTTTCAAGACCAGGTCTCACTATGTTGTCTGAGGTAGTCTCAAACCTGCAGACTCAAGTGATTCCTAGCTTCAGCCTCCCAGGGCATGGAATAAAGGTGCATGCTACTATGCCTGACTGAAAACTCTTATTTTTAATGCTATTGAGGTGGCTTTTGCTGTTGAAGTGCTTTTCAGCACTTCACCTGAAAAGAATTACATTCCTATTTTGATGTAGAGGAGAGAAGAACTATTGGTAGCTGACCAATCTGGTTCACTCAAAAAAAAAAAAAAAAAAAAAAAAAAAAAAAAAAAAAAGATGCCAAGAATTTGACCAGAATCAACATTAAAAAGTCACCTAGGGAAGATGTGACATCTAGACAACTTGGGCAAATGTTTTTTCTTTCTCCAAGTCAGTAATTCATGCAATGAAATTAAAAGCCACATTATTGGAAGAAAAGGTAACAACAGAGAGGTTTTCCTAGACTTCTGAAAATATTCAGGTCTATAATAGAATTGCAAAAATAAATAGGGAGCAGCAAGAGCCTAAAAATGCCATAAATCTTAGATTTTGGACAAGATGGAAGGCCTGCTAAGGCCTGTGACCCTCCCATCCTCAGTTACTAGGAATGACAAGCTGTTTTTTTGTTTTTTATAATAGACCTTGAAAACTAGTCGATATGGTTGGTTGGACCAGAAATTATTATAAGTTGTATACAAGGCAGATGGACTAGTAGTAAAAGAAAAACTTCCTACAAATAGGAATGACTTCACACATGCTACTGAATCAGAACAAGCAGATTCATGGAGCGGTCAGAGCCCTTGGCTGCCTGAACGGAATCAGGTGGCGCAAATGTGGGCATTCATCAAAAACTCTGATGAACAGTTTGGTGCATTTGACTCCATAAGTGTATTAATAGGAATATATTGATAGACACTAATCGAAGGTATTAACATCATAACCAAGCAGAATTTATGCCAGGAGAGACTTGACATTGAAAAGGAAAAGTTAATATAATTCACTTTATTCCTATGTTAAAAATAAAAACCAAAAAGAGAGGAAACTATAGTCTGGTAAATAGACGTTCAGAAAGACATTTTGATTCAACATATCTAGTATATTTTAGCCGTATTAGGAACAGAAAAAAACTTGTTAACCCAATAAAAGATGCTAAATCAAAATCCTTAACCCCCAGAGTCAAGTCCCTAACCCCCAAAGTCTCGGCTACACAGGTATACTTTTAGGACAGCGCCATGAAAGTGAAAAATAAGAGGCTGTTTCGCTTGGTGATCAAACTTCATTCTAACAATAAAAACAAACTGTCTAAAAATACAAGACAAAATCATCTCTAAATATTGGCACGAAGCAGGGGAGGGATAATTTACCTGTAATTTTTACAAATCCCAGGAGAATCAGTTAACAAACTATTAGAAATAAGACAGCACAACTTTATAAGCAGAAACTAAGTCCACTGTCTTCCAACGTGCTAGCAATTTCCCTGCCCAGGGAATGGCTTTGAACTGAAGGCTCGTGTCCTTTCAGAAGTTCCTGTATCCCGATCCTCATTGGCCATGATTGGGAAGTCAGACCTTTGGGAATTGGCCAGGTCTTGGGAGCGGAGCCCTGGTGAGATCAGGAACCTGATTAAAAAGAGAGCCCTGGGGGCACAGCTGACCAGGCGCTGCACCTGCTCAGGCACAGGTGTGGCCTCTGTGTGCCTCTTTGTGGGGGGTTGTTGACTTTTGGGATCTGTAGATGGCATTCCATCAGTTTGGGAAGTTTTTAACCATCATTTCTTGAAATATTTTTTAACTTCTGTTTCCTCTGTGCATATGTGTGTGTAGTCTTCTTTCTTCATATATATATGTATATGACATTATTGTCTACCCCAAGGTTCTCCTACCACCTTGTCACCCATGAACCATCATCTTGATCTCTTGTGTTCATCCCTCCCCCCATTACACCCTCTTCCCCCTTTATTGTTCTATGCCTCAGTTCTGCTGGCAGTTAGTTTTAAATTTCTCTTGTCTGTTTGTTTTCCCTCTACCCCTCATATAAGTGAGACCATCCAGTATTTCAGTATTTCTCTTTATCTCTCTGGCTTATTGCTGCCAATATGATTCCTTCTAAGTTCATCCATATTATCACAAATGCATCAAATTTGTCTTTTGGATTGATGAATAATATTCCATTATGTACACATACCACAACTTTCTGATCCATTAATCTGTTTTGGGACATTTGGGTGGTTCGCATAGCCTGGCTATTATAAATAGTGCTGCAATCAACATGCGAGTACAGGCGTCCGTATGTGTGTGTGTGTGTGTGTGTGTATTCTATACAGAGTATAAAGTGTGGATACAGCATAAGTTATTCAATCATTCTTTTATTGGTGAAAATTAAATTGCTTGCAGGAGGTTTTTAGCATTATAAATAATTGTACAATTAATATATATACACATGCATAGATGCATACATATATGTATATACACATACACATATACACTTTTGGAATTACAGATTAATTAAAAGATGTAGATAGATATATATATAGTCATTAGAGGGTTCTCTTAATAGATACTTGGAAAAAAGAATTGTTGGATCATTCATCAGTTTAATCACTGTGTCAAATTGCCCTCCAAAATAGCTGTTTCAGTACTCAAGCTCCAAAGTTTGGAAAGATACACATTTCCTTATACTTTTAAAAAAAATGTCAGCTTCTTTTCCGGCAATCTGATGAATAAATGGTGGCTTCTCATCCTTTTAACTTTTGTTTCCCTTTTTGCTATTGTTATAGTGCATTTTTTCATGTTTATTGCTTGTTTTTCCTCCTTTACAAATATTTTGTTCATATCCATTATTCATTTTTCTTTTGAACTATTTGGTACATTCTTATTGATTTATAGGAGTCTCTATTTGAAAGCATGTCCTTTACCTGCTGTACATAGTTCAAATATTTTCTCCTATCTCGTTTACTTTGGTATATTTTGATGCACAGTTTTTCTCATCCCTATGTGATTGTTTCATCCTTTCTCCACTGATTTACAGTGCCAAATTTTATTAGCTAACAAACTGCTAAACCCTGATCATCATCAATTTCAGCATCTCAGACTTCACAAATACAATATTTGTGTCCACAGTTTAAAAAAGACTTGGAATGTGTATTTTGTTAGTGTTGTTTGTTGCAACTATTATGTTGTTTACCATCAGAAAGAGCAACAGCACTGTGGATGAAGATGAATCCTTTGGGGTCTCTGTACATTATAATTATTTTAAGAATTAGCATGGCAATAGAACAGTTACAAAGTTCTCTCCATTAGATGGAATTTGGCAATTAGCAGGCTTTCCCCAGCAAGACACCCTTTAATATCATTGGTCTTCTCAGTGGGACAAATCCACTCACCACATAATCCCTTTATTAACTATCCACTTCTCGGTTGGGGAAGTCTCCTGTGAAGTAGCATCTGTCTTGTTAATTTTGAGAGACATGAATGAACTTTTTCCTTAATTTTGGTTCCTTTTGGGAAATGAAATTAATCTTATTCTGTTCGTAGAAGGGACATTGTGACAATAATAAAGCAACTTTTCTTTAATGACTGTTGACTCTGTATCGTGAAGACCCTGTGTAGAATTCAGGGGTTAACGTGGTCATCATTGTAAACACCTGTCACTCTTGGGAATCCTTGCGGCTCCATAGCTCTCTTCTCAGACTGACAAATGTGCTCCATACCACCAGGCACGCTGAGGCCTCAACCCAGGTTCTAGTTTCTGGACCCTGATGTGGCTTCTCAGGGAAAGGTCCCCTCCCTGTCATTGTAGCAGCTGATTCTAGGACCCTCACCCCCACCTCACAATGGTCTTGGGTAGGAATCCAGGGCCCCGATAAGTATATTTTGCCTGAAGTCCTTTCTAGTTGCAGAGATCAGGTGGACACACCTTCCATATTAGCAGCTCTTTCAGAGAAAGGAGGGCCAGTTAGTGCTGGCCAGGTGGCCACAGAGCTGTGTAGGCGCCATAGTCTTACTAGCTTCGAGAGCAGGAAGGGTTTAAGGACCAGGTAGCCCAATACCAGTCATTTTACAGTCATTTTTACAGAGGAGCAATGGACCCTTGGGAAACTGGACTGACCCCAGGGGTAGCAGGGACTGTGTTTCATAGTCAATGTTTGTTTCTTTTTCTTCCTTACTAACAAGTCCTGGATTTTGTTTAGAGCTGCGGCAATGTTCCCAGTGTAAAATAATCACCTCCCTGCCTTCCTTCCTGGGGTTTTGGTGACATGATTGAAGGGGAATCACTGGATCTGTAAGGCGCCTTTGTCTAGCCTTTCCTCCTTCCTGCTTATAAGGCAGATAGAAGATTAGACATTCAATTCTAACACTGTGATGTGTAGCATATGTCAGAATCCCTTCTGTGTGTGAAAAACATTCACACTTAGCGCCATACCTTTGATAATCAGTGGAGTATTGCTAATATGGGAGATTCATTCATGGATACTACAAGCCTCGTTTGAATTCCACTCGCTTTTTACATGGAAGCCAAAAACTCACTGCTTCTCAAGAACCGAGGACAAGAAGCTTCTAAGCTAGAAGTACTATGAGTGGGTCTCACCTCCCACTGAACCCCAACTGTGTACATGCAGCACATTTAACTTGTGCTACTGGCTCTAAGTAACTGTCAGCACCAGCTCGGGAGGATAGTAACACGCTGCAGGAGCCACGTTAGTGGAGCTGCAAGGACAGGTAGGTGTGCAGGGAAAAGGGGAGACTGTTCTATAGTTTTGGCTTTCTGGGCCAGAGAAGAGCCATTAGGAAGTGATCAAAGACGGGAAGAAGCAACATTCCGAGAACCAAGCCGGCTGAACCTGGGCCTGCAAAAGAGGTCATTTCCAGCCCACCCATGCTGAGCCCAGCACAAGCTGCAGGCTGCTTAAGACAAGTGGCTTCCCTGGTTTTTTTTTTTTTTGTTGTTGTTTTTTGTTTTTTGAGACTAGGTCTCGCTTTGTTGCCCAGGGAACCACGGCTCTAGTGATCCCCAGCCTCAGCCTCCCAGGTACCTAGGATTACAGGCATGCGTCACCATGCACAGCTATTTTTTTTTTTTTTTTGAGACTAGGTCTCGCTATGTTGCCCCAGGCAGGTCTGGAACCCTGGGACTCAAATGATTCCTAGCCCCGGCCTCCCTTGTGTAGGCTGCGATTAAAGGCACACGCCACCGTGGCCGGCCACTTAAGAGAAGTGGCTTTCTTCTTGTAGCAGATCTTCCATTCGTGTCGAATCTAATGAATCTAATGATCGCTGGCAGATTTCTTTTTTGAGGAAAATCTCAAGCCCTTATCCGTACCCTTTCCTCCTTTGCAAGCCAGATAACAGAGGGCCCCGGAGCGGAGTCACCGGCTGGACGGCGGCCGCCAAGTCTCCTTTTCAAAGGCAGCAGATAGGTAGGAAAGAAGCAGGAAAAGACAGACCAGCTCCACAGCCGCCGCCGGGTTGAAAAAGAAGTGTCCATGCCAGAAGCAGGCCCCGAATGTTGAACTCAGAAAGGAAGAACTGCAAAAGGCTGCGAGTCCGTCTGGGTGAGATGTTTGTCTCGGAAGTTTGCAGGCAGCGGGGTTTTTGTTTTTCTATTTCTTCTTTTTTTTTTTTAATGAAGGAAAGTTGAGGCTGCGGAGGATACAGAGATACCATCGACCTCCGAGTGTCCAAAACACAATCCTTGTAACTGTTCTCAGCTCAGAAGCCCGGGCTTTGTTACCTACTCGATTTCAGGAAGGCTGACTTGAGAGGCGGCCGGGCGCTTCCTGGCCTCCGCTCATTCCGCCCCCGCCTCGGGCGCCGGCAGCGCAGCCTTTGTTGTGCCGGGTCCGCGGCCCTTCGCGGCCCTCGCACCCCCAGCCCGCGCGCCCGGCCTCGCCCGGTCCTCGCGCGCAGAGGCCGGACGGCCGCGCCCCGCGCGGACACAGGAGCGCGGCGACCCGCGGGCCGCGTGGACCTGCTTTTGTGTCGGGCTTGGCCTCGGCAGCTGCGCGACCCCGGCGGGAGGCGCCGGCCGCGACCCCCGAGGAGGCGGGGCCTGGCGCGGGCTCCGCCCGGGGAGGGGTTCGCGCTCCGCCGCCGCCGCCGCCGCCGCCGCCGCCGCCCGGTTGGTTCCGCTACCTCCGGCTGCCCCGGCCCAGGGCGCCGCCCCCGCGGCCCGGCCCCCCGCGCCCTCCCCCCCGCCCGTCGCGCCGTTTCGCCCGGGTTCCCCGTGCCCAGCCGGACGGCGCGCGCCCGGCGCAACTCAGGCTGGACCGGAGCGAGGGAGCCAGCCGAGCCGATGCGCCCGCCCGGGTCCTCCCGTTGGTGAGGGGTCGCGAGCATGTCGGAGGCGGGGGGGATGAGCGAATTTGGCTACATCATGGACCTGCTGGCCAGGGGCAAGGTACGTGCGGGGCGCGGGCTCCCGCGGGCGCTACCTGACGGGCAGCTGCGGGCGTCTGCGCCCACCCGGCGCGTCCACCCCGCGCGCCCTCCCCGCGCGCCCCAGCTGCTGCCGAATGCAAAGTCGCCGCCTTTTCTTCCCGGCGCGGAGTCTCGGGAGCGAGCCGAGGGCGCCTTCGGCAGCACTTGGGACCAGCTGGGCGCCGGCGGGGCTCCGCCTGCCGGGATGGGGAGGGGGCCGGGCGGCCGGGCGTGGACCGCGGGGCGCTGCCCGACGCGCCCGGGCGCGCCGGCTCGGAGTCGGTGTTCCCCGCCGTCAGGGCGCGGCGCGGAGGGAGGGTCCGGCCCGGCTGAGCGCCGGGAGGGCGCGCTCGGGGTCCCGGCGCTCTGGGTCCTCGCGCTCGCGTCCCGAGGACCGTGCGGAGGGGCGGGACGCTGCCCTGGCGTTTCCCACCCTCTTTGCGGGCTTGTAGCGCTGCCCCCAGGCCGGGAATACTTCAAGCAACCTTCTTTGGGGAGGAGGTGGGGGAGGATGCCGAGGAGCCAGGAGGTCCTGGGGCACCCGTCCCGGAGAGAGCCCTTGGGGATCCCAGGCGTGGTGGCGCCTGGTGACCGACCACGCCCTCGGCCGGGCGCCCGGGCAGAAGCTGTGCGGGGAGGCTGCCCACGGCTCGCATTCGAGAAACTGCCAGGGATAGGCTCGGAGCATCGCGGGCGGAGGTGTCGGGAAATGCAGGCGCTGCTGGGGGGCCGGGGGCCTGGAGTCACTGGCAGCGCCGGCTGGAGGGAGAAACCGCCGAACTTGGCCTTCTCTCTGCTCCTGCAGCTTGGGGAGCGGGTGCGGCAGCGCGCAGAGGAGGCTGCGCCCGCAGAAAGAACCGAAACCGCGAGTCCCGCGTGAGCCTCTCAGCCCAGACTCACACCCCACAAACTCCAGCCCGAGCCCACAGTTTGGAGGCGTTTTAGCTCCTGGCCAGACCTGCCAGCTGCTCCCAGGGCTGGATTCTTTCTAGGATTCTCTCCTGCGCCGCTGCAGAGAACGCTCTTCCAAGACCCAGGGGACTTACTAACTTTTCAAGTGGGCCTGTGCTTCGGCCACCCTACAACTTACATCCCGTCCCACGGACCACCCTGTCTCACTTTCCTACCCTGGATGCCATCCTGCAGCGCGAGGGGCCGCCCGCGCATGCGTGGGGGACGCCCTGGCCGCACACCCGCGCTCCTAGTCTCCCCGTGGCCAGTGCGTCCCCCTGACCTCCACAGCGTGGTGGTGTGGTGTGCCCACAGTCGCTCCCTCTGCAGGGCTGACCCTGGGGGGAGAGTGGAAGGCAGAACTGCCCGGCGCTGGGACCGGGTGGGGTGGGTGCTTTTTGTTGACTGCAAAATAAATGAAACACACTTGGTGGCACGGGATGAGTTTAGGCCTCCAGTTCTTTCCAGAGGGAGCCAGAATTGTCTCCGGGGGTCAGTACTCTCCTCCAGTACCCAGCAAAACCAGAGATTGAGCCACAGAGAGCTGCCTATTGACCCCAGGTTGTGAGTCAGCGGACAGGCGGTCCGCACCCCCCCCCCCCACTGAGGGGGTGAGCCGGGGCGGAGCCAGTAGTGAACCTCGGAACTGTTTGTTGTCAAGTCAGGTAAACTCACCCCTCCAAGAACAGGCAATCAATGTGCTGACCAAATACACTCCTTGTAATGGAAAAAACAAAAACAACTCTTGACTCCATCCCCCGAGTTCCTCTGCAGCCTCCCTCTCTCCAGGTTTGGCAGCCAATCTGCAGGGAACACCCATACGTTTGCAGCTGATTTCCAAAGTCAGGGAGGCCAGTGCCCAGTGGAAACATCTGCAGGGGGAAAGCAGGCTTTCATGGCCAGGACTTAGGGCCATCCTTCTGCCCTTTAGGGGGGTGGAGAGGAGTGTGCTTAGAATAGCCTCCTGTTCCAGCACAGGTTTATTCCTAGTCCCCCCCATACTAAATTCCCCTTAGAGCCCCTTTTCTCTGTGTGACCTTACAGGACCAGCTCCTTGAGTGGTAACTCTGAATCAGACCTTGGAGGAGTTCTGTTCTGCTTCTAGTTCAGGATTGTGATGTAAAGGACCCTGTAAGACTGGCCTATGCCAACCAAGTTCTTGGAGTTAAGAGGAAACCGAGGCCCACAATCTACTAGCTGCCTCCTCTCCCATCTCTCCTATCTCCGGTCTCCCCCTCTCTCCAAATTGAGACCATTAGTCAAACTAATGACCATCATCATTAGTTTTCACTTTTCTTTGAAGGCTTTAAATTTCACAGAATGAACACATGCTTGTGGCAGTGTTCAGACTACAGAAAGTTTAGAGAGGACAGAGTGGAGCTTCCCTCCTCCCACCAATCCATTGCTTTCAGTGGCAGCATCTTGTTGTATGTCCCTTTCAAATTAAATTAGCTTATTCTGTGTTCTCTCCAGTGGGAGGGGGAGTCTTCCTTCTCAGAGTAACTTAAAACCCACCTGACAAGCTGGATCAGCTTATTTTATTTTATTGTGATGATGATGTTAATATTTAAAGTACACAGTGATCTCTGCCACCGATGTCCTTATGCTCATCAACAACACCTTACAGTGTAGTTAGTACCCATGATAATTCTCAAGAGGCTTAGACGTCAATGTAGTGGATGTCTTATAGTTCATGTCAGAGACATTTGTACCATTTCTGGAAGGTTTGTTTTGGTTTTTTATTTCTTCTGTAACTCATCTTTTGGACTTAGAGAGCTTCCAAACCTGTGGTCACTATCACAGGTTATTCAAAGCAGTGTCTTCAAACTGTTTTGATCTCTAGAAAGAGTTGCCTCTTTTTAAATCATCTTCATAGAGTTCTTCCCTTCACACATCACACACTTTTCTGGAATCTTCTAATGAAAATTTGATAGCATGCAGCACAGAAAGTTTAAATTTAGCAGACCCCATTCTATTTAGAGTATATAACATGTATTAATAGCCAGAAAATACTTCTTGTTTGCCATAGCTAAATAGTTCCTATTCAGACACTTCCCAGGAGTACACTAGTTTGAACAAAATAAAAGTAGCTTTGGAAAATTTACATTAAACTTTAGTAGAGAAACAGGCAGTGACTCTATTACTTTAACTTTGAACATCTTTAAGGCACGAAAACATTCAGGAACTCTTATCAACCCAAATATTACTTTGTAACAAGAAGATATTTCTGCACTAAAATAATTAAGTTTACAAAGTCCTCAAATCTGAGTAATTAAAGACTTAAATACCTACTGGAACCAAAACAAAAATACCACCAAATTATCAGTTTCAAGAGGCTAAATAGACAGTTGCCCACACAACTGGACTCTAAACTGGGTGATAATACCAAGGTTGAGGCCACTGCAAAGTGTTCTTTCAAGGATCTATTATTTATAGCTTGGAAGTGGGTCAAATGTGTGTGTTGGGAGTAGGCCAGAAAAGGCAAACAGACAGCATAGACATGTTACATTGAATCAATTGAAATTAAGTATCAGTATCAATTGAAAATACCCAGTTTCATAAATACCACGATTATATTCCACTGATGTTACTGTATTGTTTAAGAGATAATCAGGAAAAAAGGTGTTTACTATTTTATGCTTTGACTTTTTCAAAAGAAGTTTAAATTGTGTGTATGATTTTCTTTAGTGAAATTGTAAACTACATGCTTTATACTTACCAGTGGGTAGTGCAGTGGTGACATTGGTGGGAAAACCAGGTCTGACCCTAAGGTCTTTGTGGCCCTGTCACCTTCGGGTATTAATCTCTGGGGGAGGAGAATGGTGGTCCATAGGTCCCATTGAAGAGAATTACACCTGTTCTACAGGATTTTTGTAAGGGTTATGTGAATACTTCATGCACAGGTCCTAAGAAGCCCTCCATAAAGGGAAGATATTACATCCAGCTGCTAAGACAATAGGGTTGGGCCTCGAGACCCCTTAGATCACAATTGTGATCATTTAGCAAGTGGTCTTGCCAGGTAAAATACTGTACTCAGAATTACCTTTGAATTTCAGATAAACATTAAATTTCAGATACATTTTTTTTCAGTATAAGACTGTCCCATTCAATATTTGGGATATACTTATACTAAAAATTAATTTATGCTAACATGTAATTTTAAATACAATATATATTTACTCTATAATAGTAAAAATAGACTGAAAATTGTACTGTGTTTCTGAAGTTCAAGTTAAACAGCTTGTCCTGTGTTATTTTCTAAGCCCAGCAACTCTAAGTCTTAGACTCCTAAGATGTGGCCAGAGGGGACCTACCTGCAAACAGCTCTAAATATACTGCTGGGTTCACCTTGTGTGGGACAGTACCACTTTGCCCACCAGTTATGCAGTGGGCATCTTCCTGCAGTCAGTGGGGAATGATGGGGAGGAAGGGGTGCTTCTCACCTCAAATTGCCATGCTCCCATTTAATAGAAAAATGGCTTTTCTCTTCAAGTAGGCAGACAAAAGCTGAAGTAGTTGGACAGACTAGCGCACAAAACAGGGAGCGTTACCATATGAAGTACGCGTGTGATCCCATTGAACTGAGCGGTCAGACCAAGTGCTCCAGGAGTTCACAGGTCCGGGAGCTGGGCTGCGACCAGCCGAGGAAGGAAGAGGGGGGCTGTGGGTCTGCAGCTCGCCCATGAGTAGGGAGCTACTTGGCTGGGCCTTGCATGTCTGAACTTCCTGGCTCAGGGGACTCTTCTTCGCTGAGATGGTTTCCCTGGAAACACTTTATGACAGTAAACTTGCTCTGGGAGCGACGTGGGTCAATCATTGACAGTACCATCCGTTGTCGACTTCCTGATGCCAGCAGCCAACAGGGCATTGCTGGGGACTTGCCTGCCGCCCTGCTATTTCTCTATGACTCTTCTCTCTTGGTCAGGGACTCTTGGTTTGCTTCCAGGCTGTGCATTGGCCCGGGGGCTTCCAGCAGGGGACAAGGTTAGGGGTATGGGCCTTGTCATCTTGTTGCTATTTGGTTCAGGACTCATTGAGATGGGCACCCTGGCTGTAGTGCTCAGACTAAACAGATTAAGGGCTCTGGTGCCACCAGCACTGACTGAAACGTGAGCTTGGTCATTGGGGCCTGACTCAGCGGGGAACATAATCTCCTGGTGGGTATCAGGAGAGGGGATGGAAAGAGACCAGGTCAGTTTAGTGAATAGTGTGTGAGTTAAAAGGTAACACGCTTTTATTTTAAATGGCAGGAAATGGACATTTACTGAGCCTCTGTTTTACCAAACCTGAATGGGGTGTGTGTGTGTGTGTGTGTGTGTGGAGTGGTGGCAGTTAGCAAGTAGGAGCAAATGGACAGTATGCTTTCCTGCCCTTTTGGACTTGAAGTAATGGGAGACAGCCCACATCCTTGTGGCAGAAAAGCAGAGAAACAACCCCATAGGCACTTGATAAGATATCACAGTGTTGGCAGGGGCACTGAAGTCCTGTGTGTGTGTGTGCGAGCGCGCACGCGCGCGCACACACACACACACACACACACACAAGAGCAAGAGGGGAGGGAGGGAGAGAGAAAGGGCAAGTTAGAATAGGCTGCCTGTACTGAATTTTGAGCCATATTTTAAGAGAAACAATTGGAAAAGTGGTTCGGATACTTCAGCCAGCAGGCCAGGACAGCGTGTGCAATTCAGATCAGGCAGGGAGGGACTTTAAAACTTAAACACGACAGAACTCTTGTGTCATTCGCACCTAAGCATCCCAGCATCTGCAGGGAGCCCCACAGGCTCCAGGCCCTGCGGCCCAGACAGGATCTACTGTGACCCCCGCCCGCTGCTGCACAGTCACGGCCTCCCCCTTCTATCCCCACGCTACAGTGGCTGTGTTTCTTCTTCCCTGTGCCAGGGGAGCCGCAGACTGCAGCGTGTGAGGAAGCCATTTGTGAACACCTAGATCCTAGGCCGTGCTCTAAGCGAGGGGCAGGCAGGCTGGGGAGGGCCCGGGAAGCACCGTGAAGGTGAGGAGGACAAGACTGGATAACCAACAGGGTTGACCAGAAGGCTGCCCAGAAGCAGAGGTGGCAGGGAGGGAAGAGATGGTTAGAAAAGCATCCTGGAAGCTTTTAACTGAAGCAACTGGGAAGGGTCTTGATATCGCTGATGCGCTGACGCGTGAGGGGCTGGGCTGCATTGAAAGAGAGGAACTGGGGAGGTCAGCCAGAGCCTGGCGCCAAGGAGGAACATTGCCAGGAGTAGAAAGTGGAGAGTAATGGCTTAGAGTGGTGGTTCCCCTCTTCCCGGTATGCCCCCGCCCTGTTGCTTTTAAAAGTTTATGGGCTAGTTTACCTAAGGATTTCAAAGTTTCTGAATTAAAGGACATTGAAAAGTCTCTAGAAATTGTACACCCATACTTTGCAAAATGCCAGGTAGACCAGGTGAGAAGGAAGTCCCCCCTCCACCTCCCCCCCCAATCTTCTCTGAAATACTGTTACCATTTTTTCTGGTCTCTGTTTCAGAGATTTCCTTTCCTCATTTGCCGGTGTGTACATATACTCACCTCATCTTTATTGCCATCATGGCCACACATGGAATCCCTCCAGCTTTGTAGTTTGACAGAGCACCATGTTTTTGAATGCTTTTCTCATCACCACACTCACATGAGTGCATATGATTTCTATAGTGTGGACGTCTGACATGCATGATGGATATTTGGGTGTTACAGGGAAGTTCTCAATAAGACCTTTGTATGGGTGCCCCTATTTTCAGTAGGAAAAACCTTAGAAGCAGAATTACTTAGCCAAGGGTATAAACATTGAAATTTTTTTATAAGATCTGCAAGATTTCCCTTCAAAATAAGTTGTCCCATCTCTGCCCTCACCAAACAGTTTGAAAGTGCTTAGTACTTTGCCATCTTTTCAGCTGTTTCGACATCATTTAAAAATTTTGAGCACTAGGTGGAAAATGATCTCTCTGAAGTCTGAATTGCACAAAGGAAAGGCTTTCAAATTTAGTATTATTTACACAAGCTTTGTCTTTAGTTCTTCAGGTTATTATTCAACATTTTTAAAGGACAGGTTTACTAGGAAAAGGAGAAAAAGAGGCAGTGTGTGGTCACAGGTAGGCAGAAGAGCTGCCTCTGTATTCCTGTTAAGGAAGCGTTCCAGTCTAGTCTGTGAACTAGTTTTGCACCAGAGAACTACTCGGATGCTCTCCTGGGAGTTTCCAGTTAATTACTTAACCCCCAACCCTGTATTAAAGACACAGACTGACTCCTGGTGCTTTTCCTTGCTCCAGCCTTTCAGAATATCTAGTGGAACATGGTGTGGAACTTAAGCGATGCTGGCATTTGTTCTTTTCCTCCTCCCCTCCTGACTGCGACTCTTCAGCACGGTGGGAAGGAAGGAGGCCGTGCTCCCCCAGACCAGCAGTCCGGCCATTGCTGGACGCGCACCTCTGTACCTCAACTGGACACTGAGGCGATCTCATTAAAGACTGTTGCTCCCGCCCTCGCTGTTGTCAGGTCTGCACTAGCACATCCTTGCTTTAAGGCGGGGTCCCAGAGGCGCCCACTGCCAGCAGTGCTGTGGGAAGGTGCAGGGACAAACCACAGGAGCGACTTCTTGCACACAGTGGGGGGCTTCTCAGCTCCTAAGCAGGAGCCCGGGCGCGACTGCGGTCCCTCTTCTTGGAGTCTACGTGAGGATGGAGTATTTAGCCGGGGAGGCTGCGGGTGTGAGCTAATAATAAAGCTTCCACCGGTCTCGGACTAATTAGTTTTGAGTTCCGCTGCAGAACAAGACGGAAGAATCCCGCTCGAAACTCGGCAGGTGGGCACTGCGCCGCCGGCCCCCAAGCTGGGTGGGCAGTGGGGGCCTGGGCACGTGGCGCGAGGGTGCCGGGGCAGCCGGGTCCACTGGCCGCATTTCCGGACGGGTCGGGCGGAGAGCTGGCTGCCGCCGTCCCTCAAATCCCGTAGCCCTCCCCGGGCCCCACCCCGCGGCCTGGACCCCGCGCGCGCCCCGGGGCAGCTCAGGGTCAGGGCAGCTCAGGGTCAGGGCAGGTGAGGTTCACCCTTGCATCGCGCCAGGGGGCGAGCGCGCGACGCCCGGGTGGGCGGTCTCCCCGAGAGCCCGGTCGGAGGGCGCGGTCTCGGCGCCTCCCCGGCGCACGGCTCTGCGGTGCCGGGTGCCACCGCGCTGGGCAGTCGCCCGGGGGCCGCCCGCGCGCCCATCACCCCGGCCACACTCCCGGAGCGGGTCGGCGTGGGGCCGCAGCGTGGACAGAGGCGGCGCGGGGGGCGGGCGGCCGGGGGACGGGGGGCGCGCGGGCTGCGGCGGCACTGCGGACCGGCCCCCCCGGCCCCGCCCGGCGCTGCCCTCGGCCGCCGCCGCCCCTCGCTTCCGCCCGGGCGAGGCGCGCGGACCCGCGGGGCCGCGGGGAGGGGCGGTGGGCGGCGGCCTCGGGACCCCCCCACCCCCGCAGCCCGGCCCGGCCCCGCCTCCTTTGT
>PVHY01012123.1:0-40176 GCA_004024945.1 Uropsilus gracilis
GAGAGAGATGGATCCTTTTTTTTTTTTTTTTTTTTTGAAACTAGGTCTCGCTATTTTTGCCCATGGAACCGCAGACTCACATTGCCCGGGGTACCACGGACTCAAGCAATCCCCTGCCTCAGCTTCCCAGGTAGCTGGGATTACAGGCGTGCACCACCACGCCCAGCTGTTTTCTTGGAACTAGGGCTTGCTACGGGCCCCAGGCGGGACTCGAACCGCGATCCCTAGCCCCAGCCGCTTCATCGGCTGAAGCTTACAGGCACGAGCCACCGTGCCCGGCCTAGAAATGGATCCATTTCTTAGGATAAAAACTACTTAGCTAAATACCCACTATGTCTACAAAAGATGGTTGCCATCAACAAATAATCACTAAGTATTTGAAAAGATTAGTGTTGGAACTATCAAAAAAGGAATTAAATGATCAATGTTGAAGGTTCTGATAGGTAAAAATAGACAATATATAAAATGAAAAATGCTTTCAGATATATATCAAGGTTATATATATTAAGTATATTAAATATATAGCACCTGGAAAAGAATAAAGAAATCAGGTCACCTTTAATCTTTACATCAACATGCATAAATAGAGCAAAATGAACCAATATCTCAATCTTGAGAGGGAAACTGTAGTTATTACACCCACGCAAATGCCAAGATGTTAAAAAACAAAGGGAAAATCTAGGAATAAATAATCTATAGGTTTTTGTTGGGAAAAAGTAGTAAAACTCAGCCAATTTCAATGTAAATTAATATACACACATGAAAAGTAGAGACACAGTAACAAAAGACATAGCATTCCTGAAATACAGTAATGAATTCATCAACTTATTAAATAATTTGAGAAAATAAAATTCAATTGAATAAAAATTGAGTGCCCATTGTGTTATAAACACTACTCAAGGTGACAGAGATGAAAATATGATAAAATAAACAGTATCTTTGTGTAACACGCATTTAGAGATAAAATGACCAAACAACCTGCTGAAATAAGATTACAAAATTAAATGTGAATTGTATATTCTAGAAGATTTATAAATTTACAAGCAACAAGAACCAGGATAAAAGGGCAGGAAAGCTGAAAAGATATAAAGAAAGTGCTACATTCTTCTCTTTAACAGCAAGGCTTCAATCATTTAAAATGTAGATGTTTTAAAACACATGATTCTTAAGTCAATAACTGATTTTTTTTCTCTTGAAGAATTTTTTTAAGAACATATTCTAAGGGCCGGGCACGGTGACTCGTGCCTATAAGCTTCACCCTATGAAGCAGCCGGGGCTAGGGATCGCGGTTCGAGTCCCGCCTGGGGCCCGCAGCGAGCCCTAGTTCAAAAAAATAACTGGGCGTGGTGGTGCACGCCTGTAATCCCAGCTACCTGGGAAGCTGAGGCTGGGGATTGCTTGAGTCTGTGGTACCCCGGGCAATGAGAGCCTGAAGTTCCAGGGCAAAAACAGCGAGACCTAGTCTCAAAAAAAAAAAAAAAAAATATATATATATATATATATATATATATTCTATTTAAATAAACAATATATTCTGTTGAAGACAGCCATTTGGATTCAATTATTTCTTTAATTTCATTTGTCTTTTTCTCTATTGATGTCAAGTAAAAGTAAAATTGTTATTCTTTTTTTTTTTGAAAACCTCTATAATAAAATCTAATATTTGCAAAAATTATTTTTCTGTCATTTATTGAGATATTATGTCTGGAACAATATTTGTCTAGAATAATAAAAATTATTACTAAATAGCAGGATTGATTTTTCTTAATGTTATTTTGTACTTTTCTGTAGTTCTTAAATTCTCTACAGTGAGCATAAATTATTTTTACACAAAGCAATATAGTTTTTTTTTTTCCCCAAATGTCTAGATGCTACTGGGTGATGGTCTATGACTGATACTTATTTTCCTCCCTCAAAGACAGATAAAATAAAACATTTATAAAATAAAATCTATGTTACATGTGGTAAGTTTAAAATGGAGTAACTGGGGACTATAGTGATGAGTCCCCTGGTTGTGGGAAAACTACAAGACTGCACCTGAAGGGAAAAATCAAATACTCTCCAAAAATGAATACCACTCTAAGAAAATTAATTAACTAGTTGATTAATTAATCAATTTAAATGGAGTAACTGGTGGACTAGTAGAGAATAACTCCCTGAGAGGAGTAGAGTTCCTCCAATCATGGGCATTCCCCTTCATCCTTTTCAATGCAGAGTGAGGTTGCATGCAAAGACCTTTGATTTTTTTGTTTGTTTGTTTGTTTTGCTAGCATTGCAGAGGTGATGGACAGAAAATCTGCCCAGGAAACAAGGCTCTATGGGTATCTGTCTGGCTACCTTCAAAAGATACAAATGCAATATTAGTGCCTGACACACAAATAATCTCTATTGCCCTAATTTGATATGTGAATCCAATATTCTGGACTGATGAACCGGACTGTTACTCAAGCTGCTTTAAAAAAATAAAATAAAATCCTGTAAAGAGAAATAAATCACTTTCTTTAAAATAGTATCATTTAATAACCTAAAATGCACCAAGCAAGCACTTCTGTTCATAACTTTCTGAGCTATGTTAAATGGTTCCATAGTCCCCTTCCTAGGAAATGGTTAAAAGGAAACAGGGATTGAGTCCAGGTTCCCTTTCAATGTTTTTGTCAACTGATAGTACAAATCCTCTTGAAACCTGCAGCCCATCCTGCTCATTATCTAAAGTGGAACAAAAACTGCCATTAGTGTTCCAAAGGGGCCTAGGGTGGGAGGGTTGAGAGAAGAGAAGCTTATAATGTGGAACATTTAGCACAGGCTGGAAAGTGTCTGAAGTAAAGTTTTAAAAGAGAATCATAGTCAAAAATAGATTGTATATTTTCATAACATAAAATTTCTGGGTGAGTTACTTATTTAAAAGAAAGCAGTTCTTGCTGCCTTCATGGTATGCCTTGTGTTCTGAATATATACACTGTCAGATTCTGTGCCTATGTGAATTGCAGCCCTCTAAATTCTATGATCATAAGGAGATTTCTTTTAAAACAATAGTGAAAGTCATCAATTAGCAATGAAAAAAAATGAAAGCCATTCCTCATCCAGCAGGGATGCCTTTTAATGCTTTCTTGTCAGACCCCTATGGCTCGTGTGCTCTGTCAGTTACTTTAGGTCTCCGACATGGAACGTTTCTTTCAAAAGGTCATCCCTACATGGCATTTCCCCCCATTTATTTTTAGATGTTCTATCCTGAGTAAGTTTAACCAGCCAGAAGCCTGAGATCGGTAATATATTTCAGTGCTGCTGGAACTAAAGCTGGATTAAGCACACACCTTCATAAGTGTTTTCCACATGACATCTCTGCAGTTTCAAAGTCAACTTGAAAATCACCAGCTCTTTAGGCACTGAGATGTGCACAGCATTATAAAAACTTAAAGTACTTTATGGCTTGATTTTTAAACTTGTAACCAAGACGTCACCTATTATAATCATCATCTAATATATACATAATGTGTTTCCACCAACAGTTGACAACAGTTACAGAGGTGTGAGCACTTAAGCAGCCCAAGAGACACACAGTACAGTCTCAACAGTGTGCCCCCTACAGAAAGATCCCCTGTCAAGAGACAAGACTGCTAAAAGGCACCTTTCAGGTCATTGTTTGCATTTCCCTTTTGTAGAAGGTGAAATACACTTCAAAGTTTTAAATACATTTTAAGGATCTGGGGACTGATAACCATCCAGAACCTGTTTGAGGACGATGAGGGGTGGGAGGGTTAAGCAGGTAAGTCCCTCCAGGATTTGTCATCAGAGCTGAACCAGGCTCAAGAAATTTTCAACCACTGGTGACCAAATACATATGAGAAATCCTCAACTATCTATTATAAATGGAGACAGTAAAAGAGTTGCCTGCCAGCAGTTATTTTATCATGTTTGAATAAAATCTGACACCATTCTCATTAATAGTCCCTTTGGCCTTCAATGTGTGCTCATGCTGTATGTGTGTGCATATGATGTATTTATACTTGTGCATTTAAATTAGTAAGTACATGTTGGGAAAGAGCTGGAAATAAGCACATTGAGAAGTGCACATTATTAAATTCAACAGATGCTGATAAAATAGTACATCTACATGTTTCCCTTGAAAGGCACTGTATCTAATGCCAGAGACAATGAGATACAATGAAAATCTTTAAGGTTGTATGATTTTAAAATGTCAATCATTATATTTTCTTTTAGTACAAAATATAAGAGTTTACATTTGTGTTCATTCAATTTGTGTTCAAATTTGTTCAATTTCTGTATCTAATGCCAGAGACAATGAGATACAATGAAAATCTTTAAGGTTGTATGATTTTAAAATGTCAATCATTATATTTTCTTTTAGTACAAAATATAAGAGTTTACATTTGTGTTCAATATGTAATATACCTTAGTTTATATCTTATCTCTATTATTATCTAAAAAATGAAAACAAAACACAGGAAAAAAAAAAGAAGAAAGAAAAGGAGAAAGGGAGACCTCAGGAAAGATACATATGAAGAGAGAAAACTCAAAAATGCATAAGAAGGAAGAAATAATATATGAGGAATTTGGAGAGAGAGAGATGGAGCAAAGAAATTACAAGATAAAAGAGGCAGGAAAAGATATAGGAAAAATTTTAATTTTGGAAGGAGAAAAGAAAAAAAATTCCACAGAACATAAAATGTTTTAAATACCTTCATTAAATGAAAGAAAAAAAGAACTTGAATATATCGAGACTGAGATAGAGGACTATAGAAAAAGCACAGTAGATTTTGAAGTATCAAGGAGAGATAGTTGACATCCTGCTGTCTTTTGCATGGTGGATTTAGAACATATGATCAATTCCCTTTAATGTTTGACTGAGCACAGTTCATGGCCCATAAGATTGCCTCTGAATTTGTAACTATACTCCTCCAGTAAAAAGAGATTTCTGTAGCTAAGAGACTAGTGAAATTACATTTAGTAAGTATACTCTTTATGCCCTTACCCCATGCAACAATTAAAAGGTAGGTTATAAATTTGGCTGAGTTTTTCTCTGATTTAAATAAAATCATCACAAGTTTCTTTGAATATGCTCATTTAATTCAAGGTTTCTCATCTGTGGCACTGTTAATATTCCAAACAGGATAATTCTTTGTTGTGATGAGACTTTACATTGCAGGATTTTAGCAAAGCTGGGGGTTTCCTTCCGCTAGATTTCAGTAGTATGGGGAGCATCATTGCTCTGAAACACTAACATGGATTTAATACATTAACATTTTGAATAACAAAATCACATAGCAAAAAGTAAGAAACAGATTTTTTAAATTAAAGTATTTGATTGTATTTTTGAATTTCTTATAATGATTGTTGATCCTCATGTTGATCCCTCCCCTTACACCTCTCCGTCACTCCATCTCCTTTTTTATTGCTGTTTATCCATGTTTAGTCCTTTGGTCTTTTTCTTTCCTGGAGCTATGTTCTTATCCTGGGTGGAAGATGTGGTTTCTTGGTATATGGTAGACTGTGCTACTTAGATTTCCAGTTGCAATTTTGCCATCAAAGGTCAGTACAAGTTCATATGGCTTGTTTCAGGGCCTCCTTGTTCTTAGCGGCTGTCAATTCTGTTCTGTTTTCTGTCCCATTTTGTTGCTTCTTTGCCTGATATTTCAAGTCTTTGGCCTAGGGAACCTTATTCCCATCCTTGTTTTTGGTAGAGAGGTTCCTCGATGGGACCAGTCATTTGCAGATGTTAGGTCTGACTGGTCTCGCATTTGGTTTGCAGCTTGCTTCAATTGTGGGGCCGCTGTCATATTTCTGTGGCCTTCCTCTCCTGTGGAAATGAGCTATGCTTTGCCACTGATGAAGGCGTTTTTTAATCCGAATTTTAGCTCCCGACTCCACAGTGACGTTGTAGATGTAATTCTGTTGTAGGTAGTCTCCTTATTTGGTATCACCGTTCAGTAGTTCTCTTCATGCTCCTTTTGAATCCTGCTCAGGTGGTGTTTCCAGGGCCTTTGTTATTGTCCCTCACCTCTTCTATATTTATGGTTGTGTTAAACGATTAAGTTTTCCTTATCCCTGATGAAGGCTACTGGACAGGAGGCAAACCAGAGGGGGTTAATGAGACCTACCACCCTCCAACCCCCCCCCATCACCACCAACACCACACCACACACCCCAGCCTGTCTTTAGGAAAGACTTGGAATCACAGCAGTGCCCATGCACTGGTCCATCCCAGTACTCTCCGGGGATACCCTGGCCCCATCCTCCTCACCACTAAGGCAGGATGGTGCCAGTATGCCCAAAAATGCACGCAGGCCCCAGTGATGCTAGGCAACCACAGGGGCACGGGTGGCTATGCTGGCACACAGGCCCAAGGAGCTGGCACGCAGGCCCATCCGAGCACTCTCAGAAACAGATGTTTTTTGAGTGAATAAGGTGAAGAGCGGTACAAATTTGATCTCAATTTTTCTCATTCATTTTTATCAAAACAGAACACTGACTTAGATTTATGCACCCATCTTAGGTACCTCTGGGATATTCCAGAGATGCTCTGGGATCTCTGATCTAGTTCGAGGTTAGGCAGAGACCCCAAACAGACAAACTCAGACAGGATAGTTGATTAGTTCAAATCTGGATTGAGGTTGTCAGCCACAGACTCAGACCAGCAGGAATAGTGAATGGCAAACACTTTAGAGTGGGAGTAACTGTGGGACAGCAGGGGACCAGGACTTTCTGGCTCAGAATCCTCCATTAGAGTGTCATTTTCCTCTCTCCTGTCTTCTATTTGAAAACCCTCAGAGAACATTAGCAAGTGCTAGCTTTGCCCAACTCCAATTAGGATGCACAATTTCTAAATTACCCCCCTGGATATCAGCCACTGGCTATTGAAGCACAGACCAGGCAGGATGTCAGGTAGGTTCTGAAGAGCAAGTTGAACTGAAAAAGGAACTTCAACTCCCAGCAATTCTTGAACTTTACCAGAACCAGGTCCCTTAGTTTTGCTACTTTGGTGAGATATCACTGTGATGAAACATATCCAATAGGAGACTGATACATAATTCTTAGGTAACTGCCTTTCTTATGTCCACTTTATGACACTTTTTCTGTACATAGATCTGTCTTTTTAGTATGAGGAAAATAAATTTAATTATCCAGATAACCTTGCTGATACTTACCAATCTTTATACATTTGTTATATATAAAATAACATATATAAATATATAAATAACATATATAAAATAAACATATATAAATGTTATTTTATATATAACTATATAAAAGCTATATGTAGCATATATAAGAGCTATGTATATAAACATATATAAAACATATAAAAAGCTATATATATATGACATATATAACATATATAATAAATTAAAACTGAAAATCTGACATGCCCTCATTCAAGGGCAATTTTTTTAAGTTCCTAATGATTCTGATCATGGAGAACCACTATTTCTAAATTCGTGCATATATTCAATTACATATAAAAATATTACATTAAGCATACAACCATATAAGATTTTACACATACATATAAGCTTTATATTAAGCATATTCTCTACTTTTATTAAAATCTATGCTACAGTTTATTCCATCTCTTTATATAGTACTCTAACTCATTCATTTTGAATAATGTCTTATATAAATTGTATGGATATATAACTTCTTAAATCTTTACATTATTGAAAGAAATGTTTTTTAACCATTGCTGTTGCTATTGATATTACACACATAGCAGCAATGGATATCTTTAAACAAATCTTGATGAACTTTCTAGGCATATCCACAGAAAAGTCATTTTCTAATGACTTCAGAAAAAATATCTTTAGTCTCTCTTCTAGAGTTATTCATTCTGAGAAAAGTTCCCAAATAAACTCCCATTTCTTAGTCAAAAATAAGTTATCAAACAGGATTATCTGAATCGATTCAGCCAAAAGTTTTTAGAACTTGCATACAGAGACACTTTGAAGGAAGAATAAAAAAAAAAAAAAAACCTCACCAGAGAAAATCCAATCAAAGCACAAAAAGAAACACAGAAAAAAAATAGAAACAAAAAATATAGTAATGAAACCTCATATATCAATAATAACCTTAGTAAAAACAGCCTGAACTCAGCTATCAAAAGATATAGTCACTTTACATGTTTTAAAGAAAAAGCAGAATTTCTATAATATGCATACAAGAGACATACTTCAGATCAGAAGACAAATATAGACTTACAGTGAAAGACTGGAAGAAGACATGGCAAGTTAAGACTATAGTGAGGGATGGACATTGATGTAATAATATATGTATACAAATATATACATATATATAAGTATATAACTAAAATAAATAAATAAAAAATAAAAATGTATCATACAGGAAAAAAGAACATAGTGCATTATTCATAAAAGCCAGAAAGTGAAAACAATTCAAATACCCACTCATCAATCCATGAAATGATAAAAAGTCAGTATATCATGCAACAAAATATTCTGCTATACAAAGAGTAAAATGCAATATATGTTGTAGCATTGAGGGATGTTAAAATCTCTTAAGTTAAGTGAAAGAAGTTAAGACAAAGTGGCAGACCGGTTCAGGTGAAGACTTGGTCGCCAGTGTGTAGATTAAGGAGGGGTGGGGTAGGAGGGGCTAGAAGAGTGATGATAAAGGCACCCCTCTATTTCACACTTACACCACTTAATCCTCAGAAGTAAAGAGAAGAGAACAAATAATACAAACACAGACATAGAATGGATAGAACAGGCGAGGGACCAGATAAAGATCCTGCCCACATATCTGAATGGAACATAAGAGAAGGAATATCAAGAAAGCCATTACATACTGGGTGGGAAAAATGATCATGGAGATAACCTATCATGGAATCACACCTATAGCCTCACAAGGAGTGGATGAGCCAGAACTAAGGGCTGATACACCACCCAAGAAAGAGAGCAAGGTGCCTCTCCCCATTCCACAGGAGTGGGAGGTCAAAGAGTTGGGCATCAGCCTCAGAGCATAGCTACAACCTGAGGAAGAGAAATGATCTGCAAAGGTCTTCAGCAGATGCCTGTTCAGTAAGAAATTTCTTTACTTAATGGCACAGGGAACAGATTGGAGAAGACAGTCAACAATGGGAAGCCACTGATAGACTCCAAATGAGCACAGACTGGCTGCCCAATGCAATGCTAAGACTGAACACCTACCAGCATGGCCTGCTATATCCCAGGAATACAGTCCCTCACCCAAGAAAAGGACAATGCCACAGAAAAACAAGAGACCAAAGGACTCAGCATAGATCAACAAACAACAAAGAGAGAGGGGTCTGAGTGAATGGAGGGGCATCAGTGGGAGGGGAAGGCGTTCCAATAACCATTTGCTGATATTGTAAGACATCTAAAGAAAAAAAATTTTTTTAAAAAGAAGTTAAGTCATGTACATTATGTTTCTGCTTAAATTGGATATTCAAATTAGGCACATCCAAAAAGAAAGACAGTAGTTGTCAGGACCCAAGTAGAAGCAGAAATGGGGATAACTGCTAATGGGAGGGTAAAAAAAAAATGTTCTGGAATGAGTAAAGATTGTGCTACTTTGTAAATATAATAAAAAAAACACTTCATTGTTTATATTTTGGAATGATAAATCGATGGCATATGAAATATATTTCAATAAATCTGTTATTTAAAACTATATATATATACATACATAAAAATTCTATACAAACAAACAAATAGCTTTGTATGTAAAAATAGATAACAATAAATTTTGAAATCTTTACTGAGTTGAGCCTAGACTTATCCAGAGAAAAAGTTATATTGCTCTAGCTACAGAATAGATCAATCTATATTCAGGACCATAGCCATTTTTTCATTATTTAAAAAGTATCCTTAGCTACATATATATGGTCACATTCTCTAAACTAATATGCAGAGGTCAGATACAACCAGTAAATGTTTACTTATAATCGGACTCACAATCAGCCAGAACACTTGTCAGCAGATCTGGAAGGCTAAAATGAGAAGTTTGAACACAGACATGAAGATTACTGAAAGCTAACCTTGCAATAGAAGTTAGTAATAACAAATAACACTTCAAACTGATAATAAATGACTTATTATTAAATATCTATTTGAAAATTCTATTTATCTCTCTCACATAGAAACTTATATTTATCTCTCTCACATAGGTCTCTTTGGATATAGAAATGTTAAAATAAAAGTTGCCTGTCTCAGTCAATTGCAAAGAGGCTATACAGCAGATTTGAGGCATATATCTATATGTGTATATATATATATATATATTTATATTTAATATACATATATAGTATGTTATTTTACAAGGAACATTAAAGAAGATTCTTAAACTTTTATCATGAGTCTTTGTTTGACAATCATCTGATTTACATAAAATCAAATTTGGAAACTTAAAAGAAAAGGATAATTATATGCAATTACTTTGCCTTGGAATGTGGATCCTATTACTAAATAGGCTTACAATTTTTTTCTCCCCCAATTATCAACCTGAAAAGAAAAAGAAAAGTCCTTCACACTAAGAGTCTTGTGTAAGCAAATGTATAATTTGGGGATAAAGGAAGATCTTTCATGATTGACTCTCCGCTGATGATGAGATGTTGGTATATTGCACACTGACAGAAAATAAAAATCAATGTGCTCTTCCAGGTATAGCTGCTAATTTGGATCACAATGTGTTCCTATCAGATCAAGTGTTTGTTTCTAAAGGCTCTGCTCTTTCTGGCTACAGTATGATGTTAAATGGGCTTTTACCTTATACTTCAACAGTCACACATTTTCTAGGCCATAAAAAGTTCTCTGAATTATTGGGAACAAATATACTATATTCTTCATGGAAATGAAAAAAGGAAGAGAAAAAAGAAGAATTAATGACCATAACTCACAAGGCAAGTTGGTTGTTGGTGCAATTTTAAAAGAAAATTTTAAAATACATTGAAATGCAAGATATTTTCAACAAAAGATTAGACATACATACATGTATATTTTTAGGGCTTGCTTTAAAACACCAAAGTTAAAATAAGGTAGATATACACATACACACTAGATGATTGATTCGTTGATTGATGGTGATAAATAGCTAGATGATAGACAGATAGAGAGATGGGTAGATAGGTGGGTAGATAGATGGGTAGTACATAAATGGGTGAGTAGATAGATATTGTGATTTAACTCTAATAATCAGGAGAGAAAAGGCACAGCATGCCTAATATTCCAGATTATTTTTATTAAAAAAAGCTATCTTAGTACCTATCACCAATAACCCATATCTCATGCCCTATAATTTATATGAAAATTAAAATTATACCTTTCATCACATTTCAATGGACTGAGTCAATAACCTACTCTTTACTTTTTAGAAAATGAAAAACTGTACTTACATGGAGTTCTCAGAATTCAAAATCTACTCTCAACGTTTAAGCTTTAATTCTTGCCAAAATAGTAATATTCGTAAGTAGAAGATTGATAAGAAACTTCATAACAAAACTATGACAGGAATATTTAAATATATAATTTTCTTATAGGAATATCCACTATTGATAATTCAGAAAATCAGATTGAATTTAACTACCCAATTTTCTCGTTTACAGGTGAAAATGAGAATAGACAGAAGAAGTAAACAATGGGAGAAAAAAATCTGAAAGTAATATTAGGCTCAAAATTATTTTTCCTCATGATAGGTGAAACAAAAGAATGTTTCCTTAATTTGGATATTTATGAGAATGAAGCAATTTCCAAGAAAAACCCTAGCCTTAGAATCTGAAGCAAAAAGATAATTAAAAGAGAAATTAATTTTATACCTTGAATTTTCCAGTCACTTTGACTATGAGATGGGATTTACTTCCTAAGAAAATTCTCCTAAGAAAATTCTAAGGGCCTCATCTTCCAGCTACTCCATGTTGAAGCAAGATTTCCAGTCTAGTTATATGATAGTTACTAGTAGAATATTTAGAAGAAAATAATTTGTTCCTATATGTAGTGGTCACAAATTTTAAAATCTATATTAAATCAAAGTGATTAAGCAAAGCACACACTAAGAAAATCAAAGGGCATCTTTCTATTTCTTATTTATTAGTGATATA
This sequence comes from Uropsilus gracilis, assembly GCA_004024945.1. Taxonomy (NCBI): domain Eukaryota; kingdom Metazoa; phylum Chordata; class Mammalia; order Eulipotyphla; family Talpidae; genus Uropsilus; species Uropsilus gracilis. The sequence continues at coordinate 12,086 of PVHY01012123.1, forward strand.
AAATTTTGTTACTAAATTATTTCATTCTTATGAAATCATAACTAAAAGAAAAATATTGATGGGGACAAAGAACAAAAAACAGAGTCTTGAAAATAAGCACAAGTTGATTGTTGCAAGAATAATATCAACAGAAAACAAATGGGAATAGAATTTACATATATTAGAAAATGCACAAATATTATGTCATTTCAAGCTAGGTCACTAATACTAGTTTCATCTTTGCAAAGTCTGTTAAGAATGGAAAGCACCCGCTAAGAAATATCAATTAATGTCTACCAGAAGTTAGAAAAAAAATTATATTATTTTGAAAGAAAAGTGATAGTGAAATTTGTATATTACTTCATTTTGCCAAGCAATTATATTGTTTTTTTCTTTTGTTATCATACAATTATTTTTCCTGAACTGTACATAAAGAAATGAGAAAGTGAATATGATTTACCTGAGATCACACAGCTTTAATAATATTGGTTCAATTCATGCTTCTAACCCAGGACTTTTCATTCCAAATGTTATGTTGCTAAGGCCATAGGGAAAAATTACACTGTGTTTTAAACTTTAGTATTTATATAGTTATGCACATAACACTACTCTGTATTATATAATACATAATACCAACTGGTTAGAAATGGGTACTAAGAAATTATTTGCATGTTTTTTAAATTCAGTCTCAAATAGGAGATTATTCATATCTTTAGATATAGTCTTAATTACTATTCCTGAATTCTCAATAAATGAAATAGAATCATCATCTTACCATCTCACAAATTGACAAAAGAAGCTGATTTTCATTTGTGATGGTGAGGAACAGTTATATGTTATTATTTAATAAAGTAGAAGTTCAGATAATATTTAAAATGAAAGGATAATGCCTGTTACAATAGAGAATTTTGAGTCATCCAAAACCTAAGAAAAAGTCTAATTTCATTTTGACTACTGAGCTCATTTATTCTGAACCTTGGTGTTATTTTTCTGTGGAACCATTTCCCCAAGGTGAAACCCAAGCAAATCATAGCCCTTAACAACTGGGAACATTATAAATAATAAATGAGGATAGGGAAGCTCTTAAGGGAGTGTTAAGTAATGTTATTTTAAGAGGAAGAAAATGTTCACAGGGGAATTAAATGTGATTTCCTTTTAGCACCATGTGGTGATTCCCAAGGTAGTGAAAAAAAAAATCTAATACTTTTAATGAAAAGAAATTAAAAGAATTTAGTTTGCAGCAAGACAGATTTCTACTATAATGAAATATCACAACACAGTCAAAAATAACTAAAAGCACAAATTTATCAACATTCAAGCCAAGGAAGGCTAGAATAAGAACACTGAGGAAGATTTTCTGTCTGGCAGTGATGTAGTTTCTCTCTACTTTTTACAAAATGCAGGAGCACCTCACCTCCCAAGAGTGCCTGCCTGTGCCTATGCAGATGCCTCTTTGAACAAACCTGTCCCCTTTCAGGGGAAGCACTTTCTTCCCACTTGCATCAGGGCAGGCATCCTTTCCTTTCCTTTTTTATAATAAACCTGCCCTTTTGGATTAAAAAAAATAAGAAGAACACTAATAATAACAGGTGAAGTGTGAGACAAATATTTTTTCAAAATAATAAAATTTTTTGAAACACAGAAGAGAAGCCACATCATTCACATTCACACAACATATATGGTGAAATTTTGGGGTAGAAAAGAAGGAAATCATAAATTACTAATTAATAAAGGATTAACCCTAAGATTAAATTCAGTGAATCACTTATTAGCATCCATATTTTAAGGTACCTTCTAGTTAAATGACATATGACTAACTGAAAGTACTAAGCTTTAGGAATAAAGACTTGTTTTTAAGAAGCATCTAATTTTTTTTATGAGTCCAAAATTAAGAATTTGTGAATTGATGCTAAATATATTTTTGCATGTTATTTTGAAGGATTCAAATCACTTCATAAAGTTTAATGGAAGACCCACTGGATATACAGATCCTTATTGTAGTGTCTGTATTTTCTCCCCTACTTCCTCCTCCACATAATTAATGAAGAATAACTCAAAAATAACCTGGGTGAGGGCTCAATGTCATGGCAAAAAATTAATAAGGTATAAAGTGCTACCAGCACTTGCAGATTTGGGATATTAAATAATTGAAACCCCCACTCCAAGCCACATTTCCTGGGGGGTGCTTTACAGTGTTAGTTAAGAATTGTCAGGTGCTATGTGAGTGCAGAAACTGCCTTTAACTGACATTACCACCTATTAACAGCACATGCACAAATGACTATTAATAGCACATACACATGCACATAAACCAGTTTCTAAAAGAAACTTTGATCCTAGAAAGTGAATGAAACCACTTCAAAGAATTTAGATGCAGAGCACTCAGACTTGAATGAAAAAACAAGAATATCACAGATATGACTAAAGTTAAAAAAACACTGGTTTCAGTACTAAAAGTCCTGTAAGATAGAAGAGATGTCATCATCAATAAAATTAAGAAAATTGAGAAGCCAGAAGAGAATCTAAAAAGATTAAAACATTTAACTGGGCAGTAAAAACACGTGTAAATAAAAATCCTCTTGTTTGGGGAAAAGAATTAGAAACTGCTACCAGAATCCATGAATTCTTGAGAATTCACTGAACATTATATGTTATATAATTATAATTTAGTGTATAAGCACAGAATATTTTATATAGTTTTCATTCAAGAGTAGGTTCATAACTCTCAGAAATTCCTTCTGACATAATTTACATATAGATTTAGAGTCCCTCAGAGAATTGCTATAGCTAGATATTCCCTTAAATATTGCATCCAACTAATATTTCTTAAATTATTTCTTCATTAAAACAAATTAGTTTAGATCATTCTCCACACAAGTCTTTACTTTAAATCTTTTAAAATGTAAGTTCATAATATCAAAGGTTCATAGCACTACACTGAAAGCTTATGATAATTAACTATAAAATTCAGAGACAACTTAAAAGGATAATTTGTAACCTACATATTATTAACCTCTACTTTTAAAAGCCTAGTTTACATTTCCTAGTGAATGGTTTCTTCTAAATGTAATAGAAAAAAAAAACTGTAATGGAGGGGATAGGAATGAGAAATAACAGGAATAAAAGATAAACTGAGAGTTAGAAAAGTAAAACATAAAACACCATTATCTATAATGCTTTTACTTTATATTTTATCAAGTACTCTGAGCTTTTGTTCTCTATTCATGAATATTGTATAAATAGAGTCATTATTTGGATCTGTTCCATTTAAAACATCAAGTCTGTGCATCTTAAGCATTGCTGAATTCTTTCTATAATCTATAAGCAGAATAAGATATCACTGACTCAACAAATTATAATATATATAAGAACAAAAATTAATGGTAAACTTGATTCATGAAGTTAGTATTTTAGTAATAGTATTGCTCATTGTTTCTTTCTGTTGTTGTTTTTATTTTTGCACAGTTTTATTTTGGTGGAGAGTGGTGATTTTCTTCTGTCCAGCATTGCCTCCAAATACTTGATAGGAAGTCTCTTGAATTCTTTCTTAGAAAAACCCATTTAATAGCTTTTGAAACAAATGTTGGTTTTATTCACTTACCTATCTCTAAATTATGGTCGATTTGTAAACATATTTTACCAATAGTAATATTTTATTCTTCCTGATATATTTGTTAAATATTTATTATATAAGCACAACCAGAGTAACCTCAGGACTTTTTGATAAAAGGATCAGTAACATGTTCTTTTAAACATGAGTCAGTCACATTTCAGTCTTAATTAATACATCCATGAAATCTTTCCTCTGCATAAAATGTGTGCCACTTCTAGTGGTATGTGGCGTTAAAGAGAAGTGAAAGGATGGTTCAGAGGTGAAGGGATGGTACAGAAGCTCTCAATATAGTTTATTTTCTTTTCCAAAAGCTGGCCCATATTGGTAAGATGGTTAGAGAGGAGTGTAGTCTGTATTTACAGAATTTTTGTTTTATATTATGAGATTTAATACTCTGAGCCACAATCAAAAAATAAAAAAGCTTATAAAATCCTTAGCTACCTGTTTCTGAAATGAGACACATGTGAGTTGTGATGGATGTCTGAGACAAGAACAGTACAAACTGAGAAGTTTAATTATAATACATGCCATCCTTTGTTGCAAGTACAAAGATGTTTTCTACGAATCTAAAAGCTGATCATCTGTTTCATTTTTAAATAAGCATAAAGTTCTAGAATCTCAAAAACAGAATAGCCAAAAACTGTAAATGGAATATGCATGATTAATGCCTTCATACTAATGGATAAGATAGACTTGTCTGAATTCTACAAATTCAGATGGAGACAGAAATTCATGAATGCACACAGTCCAAAATAACAAAGCAAAAGGAGCCTTTTAAAATATCAAGTAATTAATAATATAAACTACATATTGACTTGAAATTTTAACCAAAATCCTTTTCTTTCTTGACAGATACAAAAGCATTTTTCATTTTTCATTTTAGAAGCAACAGTCAAATGCTGCCGGATCAAGCAAGTGAATAGATGAGCTTCCCCAGGAAGAAATTATGGAGAGCTGCCATGGTCTCAGAATTGATGCTTCAGACATCAGTGAGCCTAAGTCAATTTGATTAAGAAGTTCTTTCTGATCGTAAAGGCTTCTTCTGTGGCCCAAAGGTGTTTTCAAACTAGAGGAGATCTTTTCAGATTAAAAAAAGAAAAGATAATGTTTCAAGTTCTGAAATTTTTTAATCAAACAAGATAAATGGTTAATTAATTGACAAAGATAATAAAGGCAATGGTATAAAAAAAACTTCTATGTGTAAATATATGACTCTCGAGAAGTTTGAAAAGTTTAATATGAATAATCTTTCTTAGTTTAATATGTTTTCAGGAAACTTCAATAAAAGCTTGAACATTGTTTCATACAGATGGAAAACATCTCATGCAATGCTTTTTGTATTAACCTTATTAGGAAGAAACATATTGCTCTGAAGCTCTGATCCAAATAAAGATAAGACAAAATGACAATTAAAAAAATAACAGAACTGCTCAGAATTCAGAGTCCACACAGCAATAGTTTTACCTTGCCATTTTAGAGGAAGATTTTTGCTTCTAAAAAAATAATAATAATTAAAATTCATGTAAAGAAATATAAATTAATACTTACGAGTCTTTTGATATTTTATTTATATAATATATAGTAAATGTAATATTATTAGATTATTTAAAAAAACTCATTAGTTTTGGGTATTCTAAAAGCCTACACACTTGCTCCCAATTCCAGCTGCATATTAGTAACATATAGAGAATTTTGTAATATTAGGGATTCCTAACACTTTGCCATTATCCCATTCTGAGATTCTGCTACAATAGATACAATGTGAAGCATAGGCATTTGTATTATTTTAAAAATGTCCACATAGCATTAACACTTTGGCAACATTAAAAGACAATGATATAGATAGAAACATAGTAAGTAGGTACTCACAGATTTTACTGAGTGAATAAATGAATGGTTTAATAAAAATTGACCAATATTATACCATAAAACCATTCATAATATATCTTCTTTGCTCTCAAAAGATACATCACTTCACATATCTGTTTAAATTTGACCCAGTGCTCCCTCGTACTCCTCAGTTATGCAGCATGATTTAACATGATAAAGCAGAAATATCTTTCAGCAGGGTTACTAATCTTAATCTTGACTCTCCCATATCTCCCATATCTGTTACACTCTTGAAACGATGATGTCATGAATGCAATCTCTGCTTCATAACAGACTTAAGACAACTACTGTCTTCTCGGAGCTTTAAAAATACTTCTCTTTCCCTAAAGATACAAGATTTGGAATTTTGTTTTAAGAAATTAAAGAGAACACAATTTTGTTTTAGGGAGGGATAAGGTATTTTTAAAGAAAGATAAGTATCTTCCTTTTTAACTTGAAATTGTCAAATACAGCAACCATAGCTTTTTTTTTTGCACACAATTAGATACTTTATGTATATAGCTGAAGTTAAGAAATAGAGCAATCAAATTTTTCAAAAGGAAAACCACTAGGTTGAATCTAAATTAGAAACAAAAGTTATGGAAATTAAGATATGCAAAAGTAGGCTCTATTTTTAAAATAAACCACATCTATACCTGTATTGCTAACTTTGGAAAAATTATGTAATATCTTCCAAAAGAACATGGTGTCAAAAAGAGTCATCACTACCAGGAAATTTCATCATTAAGCTCCAATATTGCCTTGGTATTTTGCCTCTCTCTCTCTTTCAGATGGATGACAAGGCCATTCACTTTATTTTTCAGTCACCAAATATGTTCTCATAGCTTATATTGTCTTATACATTGTATGTCACCAAAATATGCCCTGATCAGTTACCTCCATCCATCTTAACTTTCCTCTGAAAATGTGGGATAATATTCTGTTATTCTTGTCAACTCAGTGAACAGAAGTGACCCAATATTATGAAATATGCTTGCCCCCTCAGAACTGTAACTGTTTGTGAAAATGTTCAAAGATCACACAGTATGTTCAACTGCAAATCAGTGTCAGACTAGCATGTTTCTATAATTTCTAAATCTCAAAACAGAAAATGTGTATGCATTAAAAATACATATGAATATGAATGTGTACACATGTTAGAATATGTTTAGGTTTAGAACTTTGAGAAATAGTTTTAAAACGTATATAAACTAGAAAAAGATTCCTAGTGATGAAATAAAATATGTAATTTCTAATTGCAACTACATATTTGTGAAATGACTTACTTCCCTTCATCTGTAAATCTGTACTTCTCCTATCAAGGAAGTCCCATAGATGAAAGGAAGGAGGAAAAGTAAAAATTTAAATTCCAAAAATAAAACTTTGAAGCTTTAAATCTGCCTATGATTTTTTGCTAATATCAAAATACTGATATCTTTATATGCATTTTTATTCTTGAAAGATGATTTTGTTATAGAATTCTGTGCTGACAGTTATTTTTATTCTTGACATGAAAAAAAATGTTTCAGTTCCTTAGATTTTTCATAGTTTCTAATATTTTTTTATCTTTGGTTTTTATGAGTTTGATTTTGAAGTACATAGATGATATTTTCTTTAAATTTAAGTATCTGAGGTAAGCTTTTTGAGCCTACCAGTTGATGTTCTTCACTATATTTGCAATTATTTGAATAAATATTTCTTCAAAAAAATTTTAGATTAGTTGTTTTCTCTTCTTCCCAATCTCCAAAGACATTAATGATGAAACTTTTGGCATTATCTTACAAGTTCCCAACACAAGCTTTATTTCTATATTGCTTTTCCTCTACTATAAAATTAGAGTAACTCATCTATAATCAAATTCTCAATTCCTGTCTTATCTGCACTGGGCACATTCAGTCAACATTTTTCTGTTGTTACAACTTTTTAATTCTGAAATTTCCACTTGGTTCTCTTTTAAACTTTTATACCTTTGTTAAAAATAACTCTCTATTCACTTCTAGAATAATTTGTCATTATCTCTTTATGTTTTAGTAGTTGCTTTATAATATTGTCTAATTCAAACATTCTCATAATTGACATATATTGATTAATTTTTAAGCAAACAAAGATTTTCTTGATTCCTTATGTGCTGATGCCTTTAGAATATAATCTGGATGTTTTTAATATTATGATGTTTTTGATATGTGTTAAAAATCTCTGGAGGATGTTGTTTGTTTTCATTATGTTACATTTTGAAAGTTTTTATTTGGTTGGGTTTTTTTTGCAGATTCAGGTCATAGTTTCTAGCCTATTTTTGATGGATTATAATTTCATGTACCCATGTACCTTTCATATTACTGAAGGACAAGCCTGGAACCTAGATAGTGTTCTATATAGTAACTGAGTTTTCCAAACTTTCGCTGTTTGTTTGTGTGTGTGTGTTTTTTTTTTTTTTTTTATTGTTGTTGTTTTTAAATTCCAGAGTTAATCCTCAGGGGTTAGCTGCACTGGTCTATACAGACTTCATAAACAGAGTTAAATTTTTCAACTCCCTTTTCCTCATGGTGTCTCTCATATTATCTTGTTCATTGGGACTACTTCTCACTGCTAAATAAGCTAAATTAGCAGGATTTGACTTCCATATATTGTTCATAGTCATACAAGTGAATTGTCCTCTGTCAAAAATAGTGAAAGTCAAATAGGAAAAATTAGATTTCCCCAACATTCTTCAGATCACTTCCTCTTTTTTTCTAGATTCTTTCACCAGAGAAATGGATTTTTCCCACAAGGTATATGTAGTATATATGTAGCTGGTATTACCATGCCTACTGTCAGGACAGGAGTGCAGTTTCAAAAAGAGGGCATGACTCAGGTTAGTGTCAGAAGAGTAAAAAGAAAATTATATATGGAAACACAACACACACATACTTTCCATCCCAAAGAAGTCTACTTCCTAATTCTCTCAGTTGGAAACCAGATTTTTCCTGGAGATTTTTCTGCTCATGCACACAGTAGAATTCCATGACATAGATTGCCTAAAATTTAAGCCAAGAGTTGAGCTATGGGAAAGAAAATAATAATAATAAAATAGGGAAATTACCAATGAATTTGCCATTTGGAGCATTATTTCCCTCCCAAATCTGTCCATTTACTTTGTGGAGTTATCAGAGTGTCTCTTCAAATATATTGTCCAGGGAGTATAATTGTTATTAAAGGAAGAAATAAGGTGGAATGAGTTTACTCCTAAACTGAAACTAGAAATTCCATTTTAAGATCATTAGCATGGCTTATATTCTCTTTCCTATTTGACTATTCTCAAGTTTTCAAATGATCCACTTCTGATGTTGAAACTTAGTTTTATTTGTAACAGAACAAGTTTTATCACTTACTCTTTAGTGCATATCATATAGCCTTTTCCAATTTTCAATAACATTAAGACTAGTGATCTATCTTTGTGTTCTAAGATTGCTTGAGAAAAAAACTTGGTTAACAAAACTAAATAATCCCTTTACTATATAACTTTTTAGATCTTTTAATATGTTATTTTGCACTCTGGGTTTTCATAAAAGTGATTTCATAAGGGTGAGACAGCACATTAAATATGCCAAACATATTTAATCTCTGTAACATTTTCCAAAACAGAATCTGACATTCTTCAGAACAAAATTTGGGGACTATCCTAACCACTTACTCTAACTCTTTATAACTTACTATTCATGTTAGTCTCTCTAACTTCTCATCCTTCTATACTTATTAAATGCTATTCTATTTATATACCACCATGGGGTGTATTTTTTGTAGGTTGTAAGAGCTATTCTGGACTTCTACTAAAATGATTTTGCTTTTAACAGAATTAAACATATGCTGTCACCTAACATTGCCAAGTACTCTAAATACAATTTCAAGAAAGAATGTATAGAATAGTTTAATTTTAAACATAGCATGTGAATGCTGTAGCTAACTCAGAGATAGGCATATTTAATAACCTTTATAGAAATATCTAACCTTGACATAAAGAACAACATATTGGAGCATAATGGTATTGTTTTCATCTTCTTGAATAAGTTAATGATGAAAAGATTGGTAATTGGTGAATACTAAAGATACATATGAAAAAATATACCATACCATGCATAACATAGAAAAGACAGTAGTAGTAATCATTGCCATCATGTTTAAAAAAACTTCATACATCAAACTTTATGCTGCATACACATAGCAGAAGTCTGTGTCTTCCAGAGTATTTAACCTTCATTTTCTGAGAGTTCCTTATATACATTTGGAAAACTGTGATTCCAAGGGTGAAAAAATGCACCTAGATAAAGCAATGATTACATTTCATACTCCTAGACCCTAGATTATTTTAGAAGCAACCATGTGACATAAAATGACTCAATTACATTGAATGCTAGGATTCTTCTTTGAAATGCTTGAACAAAAGTCATGTCTTTATTCTATACTATATATTATACAGATGTGAAGCAGTGGAACAAATGTAACTATTTTTCTTCCATGAGTAGATAAAGTCAACACTAAAAGGATGTAAAGACTCAGAGAAAAGTCACAGAGAAATATAGCCAATTTAAGATCCAGTCAAGCCTGAAACTGAACCACCATTAATTAAAACAAAACAAAAAAAAAAAAGTTGTGCTCATTATGTATTACTACAATGCAAACTATTCTAAAATTTATTGGCTTAAAGCAACAAGTAGTTATCATCTCTTATTTTTCTTCATGTCAGAGTTCAGTAAGAATGCCATGTCCTACCTTATTTCTATTCTATAATTAGTGACCCTCAGATGAAATGCATAAAGATTTGAAATCTGTGGGATAGAGTTATTTGAGGTTCATTCAATACAATCACACAGTTAAAAAATGATGCTGACTTTCAACTAGGGAACTAGCTAGACTTCCTACATGTAGTTTCCCCATGTGGGATAACTTCTTCCCACTATAGTAGTTAGTTTCCAGAGGAAAAGAAAGCATATAACTAAAGAAGACAGGGACAGAGACAGAGACATAGAAATGGGATTCAGAGAAAGGGAAAAACAGACTGACTGAAGGACAGAGAGACAGGGGTTAGATTGCCATTCCAGAACTAACTTTGAAATTCAGACAGAATTGCCTCTGCCTCAGTCTATTTTCTGAGTCTATTATAGAGTTGTGCTCCCTTTCCAGGAGAATGAATATAAACTGTACCTCTCTGTGGAAATGTGTCAATAACATTATAAAGAGTATTTGATGTAAAGTATGTATTACTGAGTCAACTTTGGAAAAATTAACTTACCACACAAGCCAAGTATATACATTATTATATAAACCAATTTGAGTTAAAGTATTTATTTCTTACAACTGAAGTATAAAATCACATCACATTTATATATGCTCTTTTATTTTAAATGAACATCAGTGGAAAGGAAGTAGAAAAGACGTGTTTTAATATGTCAGTGGTCTCCAGACACACAGATCTATTAAGAAAAGAAGATAAATTTTGTATGGATGGATGGATGGATGGATGGATGGATGGATGGATGGATGGATGGATGGATGGATGGATGGATGGATGGATGGATGGATGGGTGGGTGGATGGAGAGACAGAATTAAATAATTGGCTCATTTTCATGAAGGTTAGCCTGTATAAAAACAGTAGAGAAGGGCAACCAGCTAGAAACCCTAACCCTAATGATGCTTGTGTCTTTAGCTTGAAATCTGTAGAGTAGATGAATAATCTGCAAACTCAGAGAAGATTTGATATTTTGTTATTTTTCTGATGTCTTTAAGATTTCTGTTACAATTTTAAAGCAGGTTTGTTTGTTTCTGGGAGGCTTCCATTTTTTATTTATTTATTTATTTATTTATTTATTTATTTATTTATTTATTTATTTATTTATTTATTTATTTATTTATTTATTTTGTCTTATCAACTTGCTGGATAAGCCCACCCAGTTAAACTTTCTTTAAAGTCAACTGGCTAAACATGCTAATAACGTTTCTAAAATATTTCAAGGTAACATCTGGAGTTGACAGCAAACAACTGAAAACCATGGTCTAACCACATTGGTACATAATTTGATCATTGCAATCTACCCACTGTCAAGGTGGCACTGAGATACATCTTCAAAATCCACATACATCACATTTAATCTTAAGATAATAAGTTATACCTTTTCTTAACATGATAGATGTATTCTGTACACAGTGAGATACTAGCCCTTTTTCTGAAGAGGACAGAAACTTCTGGGTGGATTTTCATTCTCACCTTTGATAACCTGTAGCTTAAACAACATAGTGCTAAGTTAATAATCCTTGAATCCTGTAATACAAAGTTCACACATCTTACACTATATCATAATAAGATAAGAGAGAGAAGAAAACATAGTCACTTAACCATATACTCAAATATATTTAGAACAAAAGGGGAAGACATACTGGTAACAATTATAGTGCTCATTTTTGCAACTAATCATGTAATCATAGGTGCTGTTATAACTATTTTCAACAACCCATTTCATATTCTCTTTGACCTCAGCAAGTACCTCATCTGGTTGTGATTCTTCATCTGGTGTGATAAACCAACCATTCATTTCTGAAGGGTCTGGGTCATTAGTATCCCTGCCTGAATTGTGTTGTTTGTTTTCCATTAACTTTAATCAAAATGCATAATGTAGTACTGGGAAAAATTATAAGATATCTCCTTTATTCCAAACATCGCATCCTTGTCTATGTTGTATAATAGTAATCTAATTTGCATTTGATACCCCAAGCAATACATTAACTCCTTCCTTTGTCTTCTAATTCAGAGGCATAAAGAGCTTTACTTGAGCAGGTGGCAGTCTCTTCCTCCAGTTCAATTAATTATCATTGTGTTTCCTTGCAGAAGTTGTCTTCTCTTTGGAATTAGCAGCTCTTGGTCAACAGACCATAGAGTGGTACAGGAAGCAAAACTTTCTGGATTGTTAGATGTAATTCCTTTCCTACTGCTACCTCTTGAATCCTAAACCTGAGAATTCTGGCTATGGGAGAAATAATACCATATAATATATGCTAATTTAGAATATATACCTATTTTGAAAATACCTTAAGAAAGGGTAACATATGCTCAAGAATTTTGCCTAGGGTTACAAGATTTGAGGGAAGCTCTCTGGAAGCTATATGTGGTCTTGAAAATTTATTGTGAATTGTTGAGCCTGAGAGTCATTTTAAGTCTTTGCAGCATTGTGACTAAATCCTCCTTTCTCTATCCAAGTCCATACTCTACTTTAGACCTTAACTTTAGCAAGTCTATCTACCCTCTAGTTTCTGGTTTCATAAGGCCAAATATGCAAATTAACAGGAAAAAATAAACCAGAGAGCATTTATTCTTCAGCCCTTTCATAGATGCTCTACAGTGTGCTAATGTCTATTTATCAGTCAGACACATCTTATGTCATTTGATGGGACAACTCTTTGTTATTAGAGGAATAGATAAATTAGTATTTTTCTAGCTCCATCATCTGTGAATTTACAGAATGCTCTCACTTTCATCATTATACCACACAGTATCTCATGTCAAAGCAAATTATTTTTCATTGGAAGAATTGTAACCATGGTCTCAGACCCATATAATCATGTGACTTATCTATAAAAAACAAAAACCTTGGAAAATATTGGAATAGCTATCTGTGGGCTCCTTTTACTAAACATCTAAGTTAGAATCCTGTGAAGTTTCCGAGTTTTATACTCTTTTATGATACAGGTAAAATATTTAATCTGTAGCTGTTACGTAATGTAACAGCTCTAGACTTACCTGTAAATTACCATAATGTTACAGTGATGTAAGCTCTAAACTTACCTCTAAATTACATCAAATAATTCACTTAAGGGATATATACTTTTGATTCCTGAAATAGGGGGTTTGGTGAATTTGGTAGTTATTGTGTTCAAATAACAACTATGTTTCCATGAGGGGACACAGTTATGGTTATATTAATTTGGGAGTTAAAACTGAATTCTGACTATTTTATGCTCTTCACTAAGCCAACAGAGAAAGACACCATTCTACTTACTAGATGATCAATCTCAATTACAAATAGGAAATTGATTTGCTTCCTCACAATAAGGGCAAAGATATCTAAGACTGGAATTTAAGGATTCATTAGGTACCTTCTAGTGCTCTCTTACTTGATAAAGTTGTTCAGTAGAGAATAATCTAATAAAGACAGTAACCCTAAGAATTTATATCTGGATTTGTATCATTCAGAATGATGGAAATTCTCAGTCAAAGTGCTGGTAGATAATAAGAGAATTGTGCTATTTTATATGAAGCACATCAGTAATGGTTAATGACATGTTTGGGGCAAAGTGTGATTGAATTCACATCACTACAACTCTATGTAGTCACACAAGGTTTTTATTCATGACATAAAGAGTGAATGTGAGGAACAAGGAACAAGGAAGTTCACTGTGATGGATATTCTACCCACCAGATTCAGATCTATTCTTCTGTACCCTACTTTAAGCTCTCATACTTACTTGAATGTGACTTGTGGTCTAGGTTTATTGATAAAAAGTATAAAATGGATAGAAGAGAGCAAGAGGAAGGACATCAGTAAAAAGCATTTCCTCAGTCGGTTAATTCACAGCTTTTGTCAGGTGGTCCCCTCGTAGGTTCAGACAGTCACTGCCTCCCTTTGTCATTCCCACATACAAGTAGTAATATCTTCCTACTGTTGCTTTACCATCCCTTTTCATCTCCCTTAATCCTATCTATAAAATTAAGTTTTCCTAATCCTATAAATCGTGTCTTAATTATTTCTCTTCAATCACTCAGTAAGAGTGTAGCACTATCTATAATTTCAATGACATGGAAATAACTGAAATGTCCCAAAATAGATGAAGAGAAGAAAAAGATGTGGTATATATGCACAATGGAATATACATCAATTAAAAAAGACAAGTTTGATGGATTTGACATAACATAAATGGACCTAGAAGAAACCATATTAGAAACAATTCAGAAAGAAAAAGACAGATATCAAATGGTTTCACTAATATATGAGGTATAGGGAAAAACAACAAAAAGCCAGGAGGAAAACTCAAAACAAGCTAACAGCTGAACGAAAGTAAACAACTGGGTTAGGGGAGATTGGGTGGGAGTGGTTATGAAAGAGAGTAAGTGGGTGAACCCTAGGAAATACAAATATGTGAAATATACACACACACATATATTAAGTTATTAATAAAAAAAAGAAAAGGAACATCTTTCCAGGAAGTAACATGCTATGTTCTGAAAAAGCTTATCTTTCAACTTAAACTATCAACCTCTTCTATTTTATGCCCACAATTAAAGAGGCCACAGTTATATGAACGTAGTTAGATGATTATTCTACCCCAGTATTCTGGAGTGTGCTTGCTTTGCAAAAGCTAAAAGTTGGCTAGACATGGCATCTTCACTAATTTAGGGCTTAAAGTATTTGTGATCACTCTCAAATTGCTGTTATTTGAAAGCAATAAGCAAAGTCAAAACAAGTTCAATTGAAGGGGACCTTAATTTATCACAGTTGTTAATCAGAAAGATAGAATTTGTAAAGTCCATATGCTCAAAATTTGCAAAGTCCTGCCTACAATAAAACATAAATTTCTAAATCTTTACCATGTATGTATGACATGAGAAAGTTGGCATTTACAGTGAGTTTAAAGCTAGTAAAAAAATATTTCATAGCAAGCTAATTCCAGAACTGTAGCTTAATATTTTAAGAAAACACAGTGCAGAACATACATGCTATGTCGCAATACACCATGTGGGGCCTCCCATGCCCCCACCCACTCTGCAACTGTTAACAGTGTTATCAGCACAAGAGGACACAGACAGAACTAAATAAAAGGGACTCTCTGATAATAATGCATCTTATTTCTGAACATAAACCTGCCTTGATTTTAGTGAGCGCTGTGCTCTGCCCTCCTTTCCACCCAAAACTATTAGAGTAGGTAAAACCAGAGGATTTTCACTAACTGTATCAAATCATTATGCTAGTCTATGGGTTTCTGTGCAGCCATAGGTAAGAACTGAGCCCCAAAGTTACATTGAAGCATTTTCCAAATAAATCAAAGAATGAATATGTGTGAAAAATAATTCACTTTCAGATCAAATGGAAAACAGAATTTTGGGCTTTTTTTTAACTTTTCTTTAAAAAGTCACACACATTGTCTAACAGAAACTTATTGACAGTTTAGTGTATTTAGATAAGGAGAAATGGGGATCCTCTTATATGAGTTCCTTAAAACTGAGCCAAGGGAAAATCATACATGGAACTAGATATATTTACATATGAGAATAAATTTGAGCTTCCTCAAGTGTATGGTAAGTTGAATTCATACATATCATAAGTTAATAGGTTACCAATCACAAGCTGTAAGAATTTACACTTGTTAATCACTTCTTTCTTTTAAATCAGTGATATATATGTATAATAGGAGGAATCATTCTCAGCAGAAGGCTTGAACACAGTACCTTTTCCTTACTATCTTCTTCCCCAACATAACACACTTAAATGAATCAACAATAGCAAACTTTAGTGAGGGAAAGTATGATATAAAGAGATTAAAAGTGAGTAAGTACTATGAAAGAGAATTTGCCTGTCTTAACCATTTGTCACTTGATGACAGAATAAGGATTGATCTTATGGACACTTTGCTGTGATTGTAGAAACACTATATGAGTTCTAAGATAATCACATCTAGTCATATCTTGTAACTATATATGAAGTTCATCATAACATTTTAGTTCTGATTTTTTAATTAAAAGATAAAATATGAGATGCTTAAAAGAATGTTCTAGAATATATTTTTGATAGTAACCAAAAAATTGCTACAAATTCTAAAACAAATTTTTTTATACAAAGTTTTTTGGGTTAAGTAATTTTCATTTTGGAAATTTTTATGGGATTTTTATCTTGACTCCAAAGAACTTGTAAAAATTTTAAAAGAAACAAAAAATATTGTGAAATGATTAAACTATTTGAAAAAACATGTAAACATGCTAATTGCCATGTTAACTTAATAAATCAGTTCCTAAGATATCATGATTTTATAGCATACTTGATTTAGTCCATGAACCATATCAAAATAGAATATAAGAAACATGTGTTGAGAGTAAATCACAGTGATGTGATTGCGAATAAGCATCAGCACACCCAAAAACCATTGTTAATGACATTATACACACTTTGCCTTTCAGAATCTAGGGATGTGATAAAAAAAACAGAAAGAAATTGAGGAAATGACAGCATTGCCAAACATAATTCTTAAGAAATAAATCCCTAGATATTTTGAAAGAAGTAAATCACAGATAGCATAGAGACAGAGGCAAAATTCTATATGCTTAACTTTATAAATTTTCCTTGAATTACAGATTTGAGAACAACATTTTGTTCACTTGCTTTATTTGCAAATGAACTTATATTTACACAAATATCTACATTTAGATATGAGGAAATTAAGAGTCAGAGATATTAGGTTAGTAACATATCTAGCTTTTATCATCCAGCTCCATAAATCAGTTACAGATCTGACCAAATCCATAGTATTAAAACAAACCAATTGCTAAGAAAAAGGATAACTTTTCTGGCATTCTGTTTAGTAAAGATTATCTCCTACCCATCTTCATCAAATTAGAAGCACTATAGAATGCTTAGCAAAGGTAAGTGATTTGCATATTGTCACAAGCAATAAAAATTTTGTGCCCAGTGATCTTCATTGTTGATGAAAGTATGGGCAGAGCATTCTATAGTCTAATGAAATTATAATATCAAATCCTTGGGTTGTGTCAATGAAAAGGATAAAAAGTACATGAGATGAATGAAAGGTCATTGTTTTTATGAACTTTGAAGATAATTCCAGACAACTACAAATAGTCTTTTAGATTGAATGTTGCCCAGTAATTTAAAAAATAACTTTTAAATGGTTTAAAGACAATTCTTATCTTAGTATGATAAATTAATGTACATAGATAAATATCAAAGTAAAAGAAAAAGGAGCAGAGACTAGTGGAGGATAGAACTTTTGGGGAGAGGAGAGAAGAGAATGGCAGGTGGGTAGAGAGTAGCCCAAGTTACCAGGTTGGGCAGAAGCCCCCTGGAAGAGAGCTGGAGGTGACAAGGAGCCATGGTGTCCAGAAGAGTGGCCGGCGTGGAGAGTGTGGCGTTGCAGCAAGGTGATATGGAAAGCTGGTACCTGGCGATGCCCAGGATTTGGAAAGCTTATTTGTGCATCAGCAATTGTGGAAGCAGTTTGAAGAGTCTTGCAGAAGCGGAGAAAGCACGGAACACTGGAGCGAACAGAAGAGACAACACCGGAGAAAGGACTGGACTTTGCGCAAGTGCCTACCTCTGAGGTTTGGAGGGGCAAAGGGGCATCACCTTAGACTGTGTCTTTGGGACCTTTGGGACTGAGAATGGTGACTGGGGTAAGATAACTGGTCACTTGTAGCTTTAAGGAATTTTTGTTTTCCTGGTTAATTTCCCTTGTTAATAAACCCTGTTGCTAAACTGCATTTTGAGTGGCAACTGCTATGCATGGGTGAAACGGACCTGGGTGGAGGCTTTTGCCCCCCTTTTTGGACCCAATTTCATAACCACTCGAAGTTCTCAATGAGGAATTTGACTTTTTAAAATCCAAATTTTAATTTGGATTAAAATTCAATTAAAATCCAAATTTTAATACAAATTAAAATCCAAAATTTAATACAAATTAAAATTTTAATACAAACCCAAATTTTAATTTGGATTAAAATTCAATTGTATATATCACAAAATTCCATGAATCATACATAATTCTTCAGGTATCTGTTGAATAACTTTTATGTGCCAAACATTGGGCTAAGGACTGGCATATTGGGGGAAATAGAAGCAGTGATGTTACTACTGTATATATACCTGCTCTAGGTCATTTTGAATGAATTTATCAGAATTCCATGGTGAGAAAATGAAAAGAACAAATCATGGCTGACAGTAGTAAAACATGACTCAACTTTGATTGATTAGACTCGCAGTCTTACACAAGAGGCTTTCCTTCAATGTTCACTATGAGAACATTAATAAAACCATAACACAGGAATGGTCAGCTCTAGACTGCTACCAAAATATATTTAAAAAAAAAACAACAGGTATTTCCTCTACCAGTAGTGCCAACTGCCATTACTCATCTTTTTATTTCAAGGTAAGCATTACATTTACGTCCACCTCTTGGTTTGACAATATTCTTTGTTGTTTATGAGTTCTTCAAAAGATCCAGATTCATGCTTAGTAAAACAAATCTTGCATTTACTATATAAATCCAGTGATTTAGATATCTAATAATTCCCTACCTCCTTAACTCTAGTCTTTTATTTTCTATCCAATGCCCTTTAGAGCTACTTATCAAACAGTGTACATCAGAATACCCAGGGAGCTTGTCAAAATGTAGACTTCAAATAGTTCCATGAAGTGAAGTTATAACCCACAGTAAGAAATCTGTCATTACTAAAGAATGCAGAGCAAAGAGACTTTAAGCCTCCAGGACCTGTGCTTAATTTGCTTGTTTCTGGGTCAGACTTCTATGGTCAAATACAGTTCTCAGGTGTCTGTTGGAGTTTTCAAAATTAGCCATGATGATATTTGTTCCTCTCATGAATAAGTGAAGTCCATTTCCCAACTCTTTCTTTATCAGGGCTGCCCATGTGGTTGGCTTCATCACTGGGTCAGCGCACTCACCCAAAACTATCATTAAACTTGAAAAATGCCAGAGATTGTTAACTGATATCAAGCTGTAATTCTTCCAATGTTTATCATCTTAGAAATGATGACTGAGCACATAAAATTAACCTTCTACTACAGTTTTTAGAAACAATCTCAAATGCCTCTCATTCTCCCATTTTTATTTGGACAAGTTTTGGCATATATCTACTATGAACATCTGGGAGGACACAAAAGATGATATGGGTTTCCAAGAACAAGCCAGACCAGCTGGCTTGCCAAATGCCAGTATATGGGGGTGAGGAGAACTATTATTTTGATTTATGGAGGGCATGCTATGTGGGGTTAACAGTAAATACATCTAACCTAGAGCAGCACTGTATATCCAAGTTTAAATTCATCTTCACCTTAGTATAGACAAATTATAAATAAATGATGTAACTTACCCATGTGAAAAAACAGCTGAGAATAATACCATCATTAAACTAATAAGCAACATATACAGACCAAAGTATCAATTAGAGCATTTATGCAGATAGACATTATTTTAGCATCAATAAACAACTGCTACCACTGGCAACTTCTTCATAATAGATTCGCAATATAGCACTTTATAAAAATGAACAAAAAGCTTTTTTTTTTTCAATTGGCAGGTTATTGGTGTGTTATCATCAAATAAATGCTCTCTCTGGGTAAAAAGATCTGTACATCACCCAACCTGCTGACAGGAGAGATTTCAACAGACTCTAGTAGTTTCATAGTATACTTTTTGAGAAAACATATTTAATCCTGATCTATAACAGGTCCAGGAGAAATCTCTGAGACATCCAGCTGCTCACCACTTTGTAGTAAACAGTTGGACACCAGCCTAGATGCAACAAACTAATTTGTGAAGCAGTTCAGCACAGTTGTACAACTTAGTGATGATCTAATGAGTATACATGTGCTCAGAACACACTGAATGTGTAGTGAATTGAGGGGTACACTCAATGAATACTTTAAAAAAAAGGAAAGGCAGCAGTAGTGAGAAAAATTTTTTAGTTATTGAAAGCTCACATAAGAGATGATATTTTTCAGAATTGTAGTAATAAATGCTTTTTCCCCATGAAGAATTGACACTAAAAGAGAAATGTCATTGCTTCCTGCAGGACCACCTCGTGTCCTAGATTTTCTGAGAAGAGAGAAGTCATATGTCAAGCAAAATATACTGTCACCCTGGTGACTGAAATATTGTAAAAATGATTCCAAAAACAAGTGTGTGATAGGTGGCCTGGAAACGCCCACACATTAAACATGTTTTTGTGAAATTCTAGGGCCTGACTTTCTATTGGCTATTTCAATTCAACAAAGAAAATGATGTTTCTAACTACATTCCTTTAGTGCAGCATATGTCTTTAAACTTTGCTGGGCATAAGGAGAAGATGGAATTTTTTCAAATGCAAATATTCATTCAGTTGGCTTAAGGTAGGGCTAAGGGGAGCCCAAGATTCTGCATTTTTAACAAACCCGCAGATGATGTTGATGCTGCTGGTTTGTGAATAGCAAGTCTTTGCAATATATTACACTGACAGCTGAGATGGTCAAATCCATAATCTATTTGGGCAGGAGCATTCTATTACTGTTGGTGAGGTCTTGTTTTAAGAAAAATAATATTTGAAAATACAGCCTATTAGCTTGAAAGCTGTGTTCTTAGGAACTGAAAGCTAGAATAAAGATCCTCAGGACTAGGGTTGAATTTCAATGTCGTAGAAAGAATAGAAGTAGAAGTTTAGGTTATGAATATTAAATAGAAGTCAGTATCTCATCCTTAAAAAAAAGGTTTAACATAATTTAATCTGATCTCCGTCTACACTTAAGTACTGAAGCAAGACATTTTTTGAGCAGTTCATATATTAGTTTGTTAGGGTTGCCATAACAAAGTGCCACAGCCTGGGTGGCTTAAAGAAAAGAAATATTTCTCAGGATTCTGGAAACTGTAAGTGCAAAATCAAGATTAAGGCAGGTTGGTTTCTTCTAAGTGACTCTCTCTTGGCTTGTGGATGGCTTATGGTCTCCCCATATATTTACATGATCTTCCCTCTATCTCTTAATCTCTGCCTATAATGACACCAGTCATATGGATTGGTGCTCACTCTAATGACCTAATTTTAATTTAATTACTTCCTATTTAACATTTATAAATACAATCACATTCTGAGGTACTGAGGCATAAGACTTCAACATATTAATTTTGAGGCAACACAATTTATTCAATAATAGTCCAATTTACTATAAATGATAATAAACTTAGTTAAGTGATACATTATTAATATACATAGTTCTTTAAATGTTATGCTGAGTTAAACTTACTCAAATTATTAACACTAAAGTCTGATAAAATAATTGACATCAGAGTATTCGTGATACTTGATGCCTAAAACGAGGTACTGCATGTGTTGATCTTTCTTATTATTGAACACACAGAAAATTAGAAAGTTTAAGTAAAATCTTTTAGTGGAGTCCCATAATGAGTTTCCAGCCTGAATCTTGGAATCCTAAATCCAGGGTTAATATGACTTTTGACCTCACTTAGGTTTCCAGAAATAAGTAATAGCAGTTCACAATAATATTGGTATATCATTTGCCTGTTTTACTATCTTAATGTGTTAATATTTTCTCTAATGCAAAAGCAAGAATGGATGAAACTACTGATGTCTAAGTACAAAATAAAGCAGTAGCACAAAATGGAATTAGTGGTCAGTATATTTTTATTGTTACACATGTACAGTAAAAATATCATTCATTTAAGAATGCCCCTAATGAAGCAGTAATTATTAATAATTTTAGTTTATCCCGACCCTTGAGTGAATGATAGATATAAATCATTATTTAAATATAAATCATTATTTCTATATACTGATTCACAATGGCTGTCTCTAGGAAAAGCTCTTGTGCAGTTGTTGGGGTCACAAGATGTACTTAAAGCGCTTTAGGGAGTACTGAGTTAACTTCAAAGAACTATGTATGAACAAACTATGGTAACTAAAATGAGCATTTGGCAGATATTTTCTCAAAAATGAATGCAATGAACCTATCACTTCATGGAAACAACTGACAGTATTTGTTGGCAAAGATAAAATTTGAGCTTTCAAGCAAAAACTTAAATTTGAGAACATTTTTCTCTGAGTTTGACAACTTCTCAAGACAGAAAGATTTTCTAATGAGATTAGCAAGTGTTACTATCTAGTAATGCATAAAATATTTCAATGTATGAAGATATTCATAATTCAGTGGAAGAACACTTTCCAAATTATAAATACATGATGTTACAAAAATCAAGCATGATAAAAATGCAATAATTTTAATAAAACATATTGATATGTTTTCAATTATCCCCTTGCAAATAACCTTTAATAAATGACCACTTGTAGAGTTGGGGTACCATGGAAAAGAATATCCAACATAGTTTCAAACTCTATTAAAATAGATTTTCCTTTCCCAATTACCAATCTTTGTAATGTTAGATTGACTTTGTCTACTTTAACATCATAAAATAATTCATCACAACACATTAAACACAGGTATAGGTTTGTAAAGTCAGCTGTCTTCTGAATATTCATTTATTAAGTAAACTTTTTTTTAAAAAAATATAAAATAATGCCATTCTGCTCTATACATTTTGCTCTTTGGTAAATATACTTCTTTGATAAAAAAAATAGTTTTTATGTTAGTGTGCAATGGGTTAATGTTGCTGCCATTAAGCCTGTCATTTTTTTTTAATTTCCAGCTTTATTTTGACAGCTAAACCTCTGATTAATCACCACCATATGATCTGAGCTAGACCATCCTTTAACTCCAAGGAATCTTGTTTCTATTTCTTAGTCCCCCCCAAAAAAAGGAGTGAGCCCTTTTTTTTATCCAAGATTGACCCAAACATGCTAGTCTTTGCAAACTAGCAAAAGGGTAAAAGAAGAAAGCTCATTGCATTTAAGTCTTACTTTTCCAACTACAGAAAGAAAACCTTTATAGTTCTCCCTGAAGACATAGCTCAGAATTGTTTCTGTGAAACCTTCATTTATCCTTTTTGGGAAGGCTCAGGACTGGTGTTCCCTCAGAAGAATAGATAGGACACTATGGTATCTTACATGATAGGAATCAAGAAGAGTGTAAGATAAAGTTATCCACATCTAAGTCCACTTTACTAATGTCATCAGTATCATCTTTATTATCTTCATGTTCATTATCATCATCATCCTATTACATACACATTCACATATATATTATGAATACATATATATGTATATACATATACGTATATATAATATATATCTATATAACCTCCAAAGCTATTGAGTCTTGTATCTTATATACTAGGTACAATACTAAACATTTTGTAAGAAATGTCTCATTTATCTTCACTACAGTCCTAAGAGGCAAATATTACACTTATTTACACTTTATTTTTTTTCTTTGATCACTTTTAGATTTTTGTTTGGTTACTTTTACATTTACATACTAAACAATATGTTTACATGACTGATCAGTGGGGAACATTTTGTAGTGACTGATTTTTAAGGTTTTTTTAATGTTATTTCTTGTCAGAAAATTTTACAGATTTTACCCCTACTCTTCTCTCCATTTTTATTTGTTTCTATTGTTTGCATATTTATATATATATATATTATATATATATGTGTGTGTGTATGTATGTATGTATAGAACATTATTGTTTTCCCTGGGGGTTCTCCCACCACCATATCACTCATGAACCATCATCTTGATCTTTTTTTTTTTTTAATTTTTAAGAAACTAGATCACTGTGTTGCCCAGGGTTGTCTCAAACCCAATGATTCAAGAGATCCCCAGTCTCAGTCTCCCAAGTAACTGGGATTACAGGTGCACCACCAAGCCCAACCCATCTTGATCTTTTGTGCTCATCCCTCCCCTGATTTCTCCCTCAATTCCTCCCCTTCCTTAGCTGTATGCTTTAGTTCTGTCGTCAGTTTGTTAGTTTTAACTATTTCTTGACCTATCATTTGTTTTCCTAATAGGCCACTTATAAGTCAGACCATTCGGTTTTTGTCTTATTTCTTTCTGACTTATTTCTACTAGCACTAATCTTTCTAGCTCCATCCATGGTGCCACAAATGCATAAAGTTTTTCTTTTTTGATTGCTGAATAATATCCCATTTTGTAAGTATACCACAATTTTCTGATCCATTCGTCAGTTTTGGAGCATTTATGTTGTTCCCATATCCTGGTTATTTCCAAAAATACTGCAATAAAAATAGGAGTGCAGATGTCCTTTTCATTAGTGTTTTGGTGTCCTTTGGGTAGAATCCCAGAAGTAGGATTGCTGGATAAAATGGTAGTTCATTTTTCAGTAGTTTGATGGTCCTTCACACAGCTTTCTATAGCAGCTGGGCCAGTTTGCATTACTACTAGCAGTGTAAAAGTGTTTCTTTTCCTCCACATTAAAACGAGTTTTTCTTGTTCCCTGCTTTTTTTTTTTTTTTTTTTTTTTTTTTTTTGACATGGGTCATTCTTACTGGTATAAGGGGGTATCTCACTGTGTTTTTGATTTGCATTCCTATAATTATAACTGATGTTGAGCATTTTATTTACATTTTAGAAATAAATTGAAACTGAGGGATTAGGTAAATAGCCCAAAGCCTCAATAGTAAGTAAGATTATCTGGGTTTAATTAAACCAGCAACTTTACTGCTCAACAGAAAAGCTTCTTCATATCAAGTTTATGCATGGAGGGACAAAGGAACATCATTCTGACAGGTTACACTTGCTCTTTCGTTTTTGTCGAAGTCCTATTTTTCCCTGAAGGGTGGATTAAGAAAATGATTGTTTAAAATCAATGTTAACAATTTCAAGAGTATTTTTGAAGATTTCTTGTAAAATTATTGGTAGGAGCTTTAATCTGAATAATTTCACAAAGTTTTGTTTGTTTTATTATAATTAATCATTGTAAATGAAATCCATTTTTTTTTCATATGACTTTCACATGCTATAAAAACCATGTAAATTTGTCTGTTTGGGCACATTTTTCCATCAACATAAAATTTAAGATCTTTATTATGTGAAGTCTAAAATGAGAGAGTCTAGGTTAGACTAGACCAATGTACTCAATTACCATTTCTCAAGCAATAAAACTGTGTTATAAATTATCCATTTTTAATAGCAATTCTTTGTAAAAACTTACAGCATAGTATTAAGTCATGTATATATAAATGTAAGCTAACATGTTATTCTGGCTGACTTGACACAGAAACTCCGTTTAGAAAATCTAGAGAAGTGCGTAGTTAATAGATTCTTAGTCTCCATTATTATATCTCAACATAGTGGATGGCAAAGTTTGGCGCACAGTTAGCATGTATGCCACTTAATTAAATGTCCTATTGCTTAAAAAAGGTCTGCTTATTAACTCTATGTTGTAGGTTCCAAGTATTCGTTATATACTCTATATTCCAAATATTCTCTATAAACTCTATATTCTAGGTTCCAAATATTCAGGCAATTAGAAAATCTGTTTTAAAAATATGGAAGTTTGTTATACTCTCAGAGAAAGATCCTAAAGTACACCGAGGTAATTCTCAGGCAGGCCTGGGGTTTAACCTAATGTTTTTCCTCAGATGGCCCGACAGTAAGTCCATCTACATTCTCCACACAGACAAGCAACATGAAGAATGGTATGATAGGCACTGCCTAAAGTAAAATTCAATGAATGAGTCATTGAGGTTTTCATCAGAGGGGTCTCAGCAGAGAAGCAAAATTCTTGAAAACTCAGTTAATAACAAAGGCAAAGCTACTAAAGTAAATAAAAATCTTCTAAACTAAAAATAAGAAAAATGGAGGCCAACATTCATTTTCAAGTATCTATAGGTTCAGTATACTGAAGAAAGGGATTTTTACCTATGACAAGCCTGCTCAAACAAAGCCTGCTCAGGATCCAAAGGAAATGTTCATTTAAGAATACAAGCACCACCATTACTAAGTTGCATTTTTCTCTGGGAAAATTTGAAAAAGAAAGTCATATATTTTTCTAGAACAAAAATTTTAATAGGATAGGTTAAAGTGGGATTATAAATTTCAAATGTATTTCACTTGGACTTACATAAAATTAAAATGCAATCACAGCCACAAGTCAATACAGGAAGATTTGAAGGGATACAGAGCTTTTGACAATGCATTTGATTCTTGAATCCATTAAAACCTTTCAAGGAGTTAGAATAGCTCCTTCTCCTTGGCCTCTAGAAATCATACTAGAAAACTCAGAGTTATTTTAAGAAGATATAAACAAAGTATAGAATAACTTAAATTCTATTATTAGCTCATGCAAAGAATGCACATACTAATCAATAATTTCTGACTATATATTAAAATTATGAAAAAAAATACATTGCTCTTATTAACATAGTTTTGTATCTTTGTGTTTTATAAAAAATTCCTATACTCATTTAGATATAGCATGCTAGTAGTCAATGATGTGATGTATCTGTGTATATAAATGTGTTCGTGTATGTGTGTATGTATTTGTGTTTGTGTTTTAATTGTGGAAGAAAATACGTTGACATTCAATCTTAAAATTTGCTGGAAAAGTTGTTAGCCCTACATTTTCTAAAAATATTCAGGATAGAATGGGCTTCCTAATTGGGGGTACATAAAAGATGTTTCCTTAATATAATACTATAAGTGGTCTGAGGAAAATGTGTCTGTATTTTATTTATAGTAACTTAGATATTGTTTAGCCATTCTATGTTGAAACTGAAAACTTTTTAAATTTTTCTTAGGTACTTTCCAATTTAAAATTTCTTATATGATGAGGTTCTGAGTAAAGCTATAAAAAAAAAAAACCTAGAAGTCAGAAAATGCAAATGAGCATGTCATAAAGTTATAAAGTCTAGGAAATAATGTGCCTAATTATCATTTGACAGTTTTAATCAATCATTTATCTTATATGAAAGTAGTCTTTGAAAAATAGCATTCCCTATTTTAGCACTTTATCTTCCACAAATTATTGGATGAACCTGATGACTGAGCCCAAGACTCTCATTGATTTAATTCAATTGTTAAAGAATAAGTTACTTATAAGAGTATTTTGACTTAATACATTTGTGTCTGACTTCATCTGAATTCCAACTGAGGTGTTGTCTCTCTGAATTTGCCAATTATTTTCATGATGTTTTGTTTTATTTAACTTATTTTTAACTTCCTGGAAGCTTTGATTAAGAAATGGGTTTGGAAGGCACAGTTTAAATACAGAACAATCAAAATGAATTTTTCAACCACTCTTTCTTAAATACAACTGAAAAGATTGTCATATTTTCTTAAACTCAGTGGAACTTGCAAAACTAATATATCTTTAATTCTTTGGTGATTCTGCAGTATAATATGGAGAACACAACAATGAGTATGGGGAGTGTCCTCATTTTAAACCTTCACTATATTGTTGATTTCTAGAACATACCCTCACAAAAATGGGATAATTATTTTCAAAAAATATTGTTAGACATTCAGTTGAACACAGCCCTTTAGATGTATGCCATAAACCATATGTGAAGTGATATGATTTTTCAGGGCATATTGGTTATTTATCATTTAATATAAACTTTACTTACCAGTATCACCTCTACTTCACAGTTCCAAATTCTTGGATATTCACCTTTTTCCAGGCACTTAAGTGCTTAAGTGACATTATCCCCAGACCCAACCCCTACATCCTTACTCATGAATAAGTGAAAATATATAACATGAACTCCAATATAATTCTTACTGTAGTTTATAAAAACCCTCAATATGAAAGTAAACTGTGAAGAGGTAGAAAGGAATACATGAATCAAGTCAGTGTATAAAGTGTTTATCCACACTTTCAGAGGCATTAATCCTTTAATCCTCCCTTCTCCTTTATTGTATCTGTGTGAATCACTGAGCCATAAAACTCTTTTTTAAA